>JAOWBW010002056.1:101400-199301 GCA_026119855.1 Campanula takesimana
TTAGACCTGAGATTATCACAGTCTTCCAACTGATGAACATTACGTTTGACATATTCAACGTTACCCCTAACCGGGTAGCTATAAAGAATATGATTGGCGTAATCGGATTCATGTAGGGAAAGGTAATAAGTCTAGATGGAATTTGTTCCTCGTCAAGAGAGATGTCAAGCTCCGGCCACTCGATGATGGTATTGATGAAATGCATGGCCATGCTCAAATAAGATTTGTACTATCAATACATTCGGGATCGAGAAAGCATTGAACATTGTAAGTTGACCATTGACCATGGCTTACGTTCAATAGACATCGTGAACAAAAGATTATAATATGTTCTATAATGATTCGCGAACTTTAACAAGTTATATTAATTGGGTAATCATGATGGCTTGCTAGAGTCCGCTCATGATTCATGGGTACAAATGTTTTTGGACTCATTGCCAACTTAATATAATCCTATGGGGTCACACACAAAAAAGGACGAATTGTTTAAAAGGCTAAAATCGGAATTCTGGTGGTGCTCGGCCGAGCACCTCATATGACTCGGCCGAGCATGGGAAATCAGAAGGTCAGATTTTCTGGAGCAAAGGTGCTCGGCCGAGCACCTTAAAGGACTCGGCCGAGCAGGCCCTGTTCGGGCCCAAAAACTGATTTCGTGTTGTGACGGGTTTAACCTATTCTCCTAAACGGTTTAGGGCTAATAAGTATATAAACTCTAACAAAGACCTAATCAGTATGTATTGATTCTAGATCAATTAGAGAGCCTCTAAGAGAGAGAAAAATAAGTTCTTCTTCCTCCCAAAGAATAAGAACATTGTTTTTCATATAGCCTTCATAATAGAAAGAGTTTCTATTGGATCTAGCAATCCGGTTCAAGAATCGTTCTTGAAATTCGTCCGCGTGTGGATAAACATAGAGGGTGTTGGCATCAACTCCTCCAAGTTCGTGATCCAAGCCTTGAAGTCGTGTTCCTGCGTTCGTGATTCAAAGAAGCGCGAAGAATAAAGATTCAAAGATCCGAAATCTTAAAGCTCCGTCACGGTTAGTATTCTAAATTCATCTCCGTATTAATATAATCATCTTGATCGGATCTAGGCTTTGGGTTTATTCCGCTGCGCATGAGTGCAAAAACCCAACAGTGGTATCAGAGCCCCGTTCAAAATGATTATTTTAATAATAACATGTTAATGATATAATTGGATTATATGTTTTGGCATGCTATGTGAATTTGGATTCAAGATGTTTATGTGATCTGAGTTTTATGTTTGTATATGAGATATATTGAAATCATAAAATCGCACCGTTTAAATACGTTATGTGGGATCTACGATTGCAATAATAATTTGATTATTATGTTCCTTTAGATTATCAAAAATTAATTGGATTGATTTGTTGATGATCTTTGATTCATGAATAAATCGTTTATTCAAGGTTTGATGAACATGATGATATGATCATTATGAACACCAAATCCTAAATGAATCGGGAAAGCAATCTTAGAATTAAAATTCGACAAGAAAATCTGTTCTGTTCGTGGTGCTCGGCCGAGCAGTCTATAAGACTCGGCCGAGCAGAGTCGTCAGAAGCAAAGGGTTTTCTGGAACACAGAGGCGCTCGGCCGAGCACCTTAAAGGACTCGGCCGAGCAGGTTGATTTTGGACAGATTTTTTTTTTCAGATGGCTGGTTTTAGAAACCGTGTTTCCCGAAATTAAATGGCTTGTTTAAAATCACTTTGGATTGAATTTGTTTGTCAGATGGCTGGTTTGAGAAACCGTGTTTCCTGAAAACAAATATCAAGGTCAAAGTAATGAATTGATGGGACAAAAGAATTTAGAATCGAGTTACTTTATGTAAGGGATTGTGGATGCCTATTGGCTTAGTTTCGACCTTACATAGTTTGTTGCTTCTAGTTTCTAATTTGGTACGGGATTGTGGATGCCTTCTGGCTTAGTTTCGACCGTACAATCGTGCTCTCAATAATGTGTTAAAGAATTTATCCCCATAAATCAATCACATAAAATCTTAATTTAATAATGAGATTAGTTAAATTATTACCATTGCTTTATGTGTTTATATTATGTGACTATAAACATTGACCATGCTATATGTCATGAACCTTCTTTAAAATTTAAGTTCCGTGCCAATCCATGATTAAAACACTTGTGAGTACATGGGTAGTTTGTGTGGGTTACGCCCTAGCGTAGGTGCATTGATTCTATCCATTTATGAGCAAGATGAGGAAACAGTGATTCCTATACGTTTAAATGGTTTAACTTAATTAGGCTATCAAAACAGTTTTGGGCCTAAGGCACAGATGAGATTAAAACATGTTAGATATACGATATCTAAAATCTCATAAAAGATCTAAGAGTCATATACGATATGATTGACAAGGAGTTGTCTACCTAAATAACTTATTTGAGCAGTCGTGCCCTAGCCGACTCAAAGTAAGTGAAATATGGATCTTAGCCCATTCAAATTATATCATACATTGGATGTATATGAAGGTTATATAATTTAGTGGGAGTATTTTGTAAAATACTATTAATTAATATCTTTAATTAAGTTGGTACTTATTTTAATTATATGTTTGCATAATTGTAGATAATGGCTCAGAATACAAATTTATCACTGCGATCTATCCTTGAGAAGGAGAAACTTCAAGAAGATGGAGCTAACTATACGGATTGGATCCGTAGCCTTAGAATTGTTCTAAAGCATGAGGATAAGCTCTATATTCTTGATGAGCCCGTTCCTGAAGAAGAACCTGCTTCTAATGCACCCAAGGGATGAGAGAAACGCCTACAAGAAACATGTGAATGATTCTCGTGAGGTGGGTTGTCTTATGCTTGCGGCCATGTGTTCAGAACTTCAGAAGATTCTTGAACACTTGGAAGCATTTGACCTTGCTGCTACATTGAAAGATATGTTCCAAGAACAAGCAAGGCAAGAGAGGTTCGACACCATAGCTACCCTAGTCTCATGCAAGATGAGCAAAGGACAGTCTGTGAGCCCTCATGTTTTGAAAATGAAGGCTTACTTTGAGAAACTAGAGAGGCTTGGCCATCCAATTGAGATTGAGTTGGCTACCGATTTTATTCTTAATTCATTTCCCAAAAGCTATAATCAGTTCGTCATGAACTTTAATATGCAAGGGATGGATAAGACTATGTCTGAATTGCATGGGATGCTTAAGCAGGCAGAAAAGAAAATCGGTAAAGAGACCGCTCCTGTACTCATTGTGTCTAAGGAAGGAAAGGGCCAAAAAGGCAAAGGAAAGGGTAAGGCAAAAGTTGTCAAACCAAGATTAGCAAGGCAATTGTTGCCAAAGCTAATGTGGCTAAACCTGCTTCCCAAAGGATGCAATTTGTTTCCACTGCAATGAGATTAGACATTGGAAACGAAATTGCAAGGTTTACAAGGAAGAGTTAAAGAAGAAGAAGAGCGGTGGGACTGCATCTACTTCAGGTATCTATGTTATAGATATTCTACTTTCTACTTCTAGCTCCTGGGTATTAGATACTGGATGTGGATCTCACATTTGTTTAAATGTGCAGGGACTAAGGAATAGAAGGCTACTTAAAGATGGCGAAGTGGACCTACGCGTGGGGAATGGAGCAAGAGTTGCTGCATTAGCCGTAGGAACATATGATGTCATTTTACCTAGCGGATTAATTCTTGTTTTGAACAATTGTTATTACGTTCCGGATTTAAGTAGAAATATTATTTCAATTTCTTGTTTGGATAATGAAGGTTTTAAGTTTCTTATTGAAAATAAGAAGTTTTCTATTTATTTAAATGATATGCTTTATTGTACTGCATGTTCATTTAATGGCCTTCATGTTCTTGATGTTGAAAGTGGGAATAATGAGAATATTTATAATGTAAATAAGAAATCCAAACCTAATGATGTAAATCATACTTATTTGTGGCATTGCCGTCTTGGTCATATTAATGAGAAGCGTATCTCAAAAACTCCATGGGGACGGACTTCTAGATTCACATGATTTTGAATCATATGAAACTTGTGAGTCATGTTTACTTGGAAAGATGACTAAGGCACCTTTTACTAAGAGTAGTGAAAGGGCTAATGACTTATTGGCCCTCATACATACTGATGTGTGTGGACCAATGAGTTGCAATGCTAGGGGAGGATATCAATACTTCATAACTTTTACCGATGATTTTAGTAGATATGGCTATGTCTACTTAATGAAACATAAAAGTGAATCTTTTGAGATATTTAGAATATTTCAAAATGAAGTACAAAATCAACTTGGCAAAACTATTAAAGCACTTCGATCAGATCGTGGTGGAGAATATTTAAGCCAAGAATTTGACAATCATCTGAAAGATTGTGGAATTGTTTCACAATTAACTCCACCTGGGACACCACAATGTAATGGTGTGTCCGAACGGAGAAATAGGACTTTATTGGATATGGTCCGCTCCATGATGAGTCAAGTTGATCTTCCTTTAACCTTTTGGGGACATGCACTAGAAACTGCTGCACTAACACTAAATAATGTTCCAACAAAATCTGTTCCAAAGACTCCACATGAGATGTGGACTGGAAGAAAACCTTGTTTGTCTTTCATAAAGATTTGGGGTTGTGAAGCATTTGTTAAGAAGCTCATATCTGACAAACTCACACCTAAATCTGATAAATGTATTTTCGTTGGTTCCCTAAGGAAACTAAGGGTTATTACTTTTACAACCGCGCGGAAAACAAAGTGTTTGTTGCCCGTCATGGTACCTTTCTAGAGAAAGAGTTTCTCTCCAAAGGAATTAGTGGGAGTAAAATTAATCTCGAAGAAATTCGAGAACCCGAAAATTACATGGAACAAAATGTTGGATCTGAACAAGTTTCACAAAGAGTTGTGGAACCTATTCAGAATACTCAAGTTCCTCGCAGAACTGGTAGAGTGCGATCTGAACCTGAGAGATATGGATTTCTCATGACGGATAGCAATGAAGTAGAAGTCATAGTTGATGACGAACCTACTTCCTACCAAGAAGCGATGTCCGCTCCTGATTCAGATAATGGCTTGGAGCCATGGAATCTGAAATTAAATCCATGTATGATAATCAAGTTTGGAACTTGATTGATGCGCCCGAAGGTGTAAAAACCATAGGATGCAAATGGGTTTTCAAAAGGAAAACTGACATGGATGGAAAGGTGCATACTTATAAAGCTAGACTTGTAGCGAAAGGCTATAGGAAGATTCATGGTATCGACTATGATGAAACCTTTTCGCCCGTAGCAATGATCAAGTCTATAAGAATTTTACTTGCCATAGCCACATATTTGACTATGAGATATGGCAAATGGATGTCAAAACAGCGTTCCTTAACGGGAACTTACTTGAGGATGTTTACATGACACAACCTGAAGGTTTTGTAATTCCAGAAAATTCTAACAAAGTATGCAAATTGCAACGATCCATTTATGGATTGAAGCAAGCCTCTAGGAGTTGGAATCTTCGATTTGATGAATCGGTCAAAGAGTTTGGCTTCATCAAGAACGAAGATGAACCTTGCGTTTACAAGAAGATTAGTGGGAGCGTAGTATTATTTCTAGTACTATATGTTGATGACATATTGATCATAGGAAACGACATTCCCGCACTGCAGTCTGTAAAGACTTGGTTAGGAAAGTGTTTCTCTATGAAAGATATGGGAGAAGCCGCTTATATCCTTGGCATTAGGATCTATCGTGATAGATCCAAGAAATTGATTGGTTTAAGTCAAGATACATATATTGACAAAGTTCTTAAGAGATTCTGCATGGAAAACTCTAAGAGAGGAAATTTGCCAGTAGGACATGGCATAACTCTAAGCAAGAATCAGTGTCCTAAGACAACTGATGAGCGTAAGAGAATGATTGGGATTCCATATGCTTCCGCAATTGGATCAATCATGTATGCCATGATATGTACTAGACCCGATGTCTCGTATGCTTTGAGCATGACGAGTAGATATCAATCAAATCCTGGTGAAAATCATTGGATTGCAGTCAAGACGATTCTTAAGTACTTGCGAAGGACTAAAGATTCGTTCTTGGTGTATGGAGGTATGGAAGGTGATCTTGTTGTAAGTGGTTACACAGATGCAAGCTTCCAAACCGACAAGGATGATTTTAGATCGCAATCTGGATTTGTATTTGTGCTTAATGGAGGTGCTGTTAGCTGGAAGAGTTCTAAGCAAAGTACTGTCGCTGATTCTACAACGGAAGCTGAGTATATTGCTGCATCCGATGCTGCTAAAGAAGCTGTTTGGATCAAGAAGTTCATAACTGAACTAGAGGTAGTTCCTAGCATTGCTGATCCAATAGACCTTTATTGTGATAATAATGGTGCTATTGCTCAAGCAAGGGAACCAAGAAACCATCAGAAGTCCAAACACATACTTAGGCGTTACCATGTCATTCGAGAAATCATTAACAGAGGTGACGTGAATATATGCAGAGTACCGACTGATGATAACATTGGCGACCCATTGACAAAGGGTCTTCCACAAGCAAAGCATGATGGTCATGTTAGGTCTATGGGTATTCGATTCATTAATTAGGCCTAGTGCAAGTGGGAGATTGTTGGTGTTGTATGCTCTAGGCACGTTATGAGAACGATTAATGTTATCTGTTTATTATGTTTTAATAAAGATATTGAAGTTTGATTATTATATCTTTTGCATGTCTATTGTAATAATCCCCGTCCCTAATAATTATGATTAATTGTTAGTATAAGTTTAATAGATAATCATATGATGATTATGGTGTATGAGATACAATTAAACTTATGGGTATTTGTTGGAGAACAAATACTGGACTGACCCACATGAGATTTATGTCATGGTTACAATGTCATAATTAAGTCTCATATAGTTATATTACTGGAATCTTTTAGACCTGAGATTATCACAGTCTTCCAACTGATGAACATTACGTTTGACATATTCAAACGTTACCCCTAACCGGGTAGCTATAAAGAATATGATTGGCGTAATCGGATTCATGTAGGGAAAGGTAATAAGTCTAGATGGGATTTGTTCCTCGTCAAGAGAGATGTCAAGCTCCGGCCACTCGATGAATGGTATTGATGAAATGCATGGCCATGCTCAAATAAGATTTGTACTATCAATACATTCGGGATCGAGAAAGCATTGAACATTGTAAGTTGACCATTGACCATGGCTTACGTTCAATAGACATCGTGAACAAAGAGATTGTAATATGTTCTATAATGGATTCACGAACTTTAACAAGTTATATTAATTGGGTAATCATGATGGCTTGCTAGAGTTCGCTCATGATTCATGGGTACAAATGTTTTTGGACTCATTGCCAACTTAATATAATCCTATGGGGTCACACACAAAAAAGGACGAATTGTTTAAAAGGCTAAAATCGAATTCTGGTGGTGCTCGGCCGAGCACCTCATATGACTCGGCCGAGCATGGGAAATCAGAAGGTCAGATTTTCTGGAGCAAAGGTGCTCGGCCGAGCACCTTAAAGGACTCGGCCGAGCAGGCCCTGTTCGGGCCCAAAAACTGATTTCGTGTTGTGACGGGTTTTAACCTATTTCTCCTAAACGGTTTAGGACTAATAAGTATATAAACCTCTAACAACGACCTAATCAGTATGTATTGATTCTAGATCAATTAGAGAGCCTCTAAGAGAGAGAAAAATAAGTTCTTCTTCCTCCCAAAGAATAAGAACATTGTTTTTCATATAGCCTTCATAATAGAAAGAGTTTCTATTGGATCTAGCAATCCGGTTCAAGAATCGTTCTTGAAATTCGTCCGCGTGTGGATAAACATAGAGGGTGTTGGCATCAACTCCTCCAAGTTCGTGATCCAAGCCTTGAAGTCGTGTTCCTGCGTTCGTGATTCAAAGAAGCGCGAAGAATAAAGATTCAAAGATCCGAAATCTTAAAGCTCCGTCACGGTTAGTATTCTAAATTCATCTCCGTATTAATATAATCATCTTGATCGGATCTAGGCTTTTGGGTTTATTCCGCTGCGCATGATTCCATAACATTAAGCGCTATATTATATGCAAAAATATTGTCGACAATTGTTTCCTCTCGGTTCCATTTTTTTCCAGTATTGACATAACTGATCGAGATCTCATCATTCTCAATGATTTCAGGTACTTGAACTTCTTCTAGAAGTATTTGATCAGATTTGTCATGTATCTCTTCAGGAGATTCGTTTACCTCGACGGGGTTTTTCTCACAATTTGCTCCTTTTTTCTTTCGAGGATTTTTGTCATTGGAACCGATAGGCCTTCCACGCTTCAGGCGTGGTTTAGATTCATGAACGGATTGTCCAATCGGGACATCAATCCGTATTGGAGCATTTACAGCTGGAACATGTGACTTTGTCACTCTTTTTAGGTCAGTAAATGCGTCTGGCAATTGATTCGCTATTTCTTGCAAGTGGATTATTTTTCGAACTTCTAGTTCACATTGCTTTGTACGAGGATCAAGATGATATTGCAACGTATTCCACTTGATTTCCTTTTCCAGCTTATTATTTTCTCCCCCTAATGTTGGGAATATTTTTTCATCAAAATGACAGTCGGCAAAACGTGCCGTAAATAGATCTCCTGTTAATGGTTCAAGATATCTTATAATTGAAGGAGAATCATACCCAACATATATCTCCAATCTTCGTTGGGGTCCCATCTTGGTGCGTTGTGGTGGAGCAATTGGAACATATACCGCACACCCAAAAATTCTTAGATGGGAAATATTTGGCTCCTGACCATAAGCCAATTGTAATGGGGAGAACTTATGATAACTCGATGGCATGATGCGTATAAGTGCTGCTGCATGTAACACAGCATGTCCCCAAGCTACGACAGGTAGCTTTGCTCTCATAAGCAATGGTCTAGCTATTAACTGAACTCGTTTAATAAATGCTTCAGCTAAACCATTTTGTGTGTGAACATAAGCAACTGGATGTTCAACATCTATTCCAATAGATGTACAATAGTTATTAAAAGCCTCTGATGTAAATTCACCAGCATTATCAAGGCGAATTGTCTTGATCACATAATCTGGAAATTGTGATCGTAATCGAATTATTTGAGCGAGTAATCTCGCAAACGCCAGGTTGCGAGTTGATAATAAACTTACGTGTGACCATCTAGTAGATGCATCTACTAAAACCATAAAATATCTAAATGGTCCACACTGTGGATCAATTGGTCCACATATATCACCTTGAATTCGCTCTAAAAATTTTGGAGATTCAACTCCAACTTTTGCTGGTGATGGCTTAATTATCAATTTTCCTTGAGAGCAAGCAGCACATGAGAATTCTTTAGATTGAAAAATCTTCTGGTTTTTCAATGGATGCCCATGTGAATTTTCCATAATTCTTCGCATCATATTAGAACCGGGATGCCCCAACCGGTCATGCCATACAATAAAACCATTCATATCAGTAAATTTCTGGTGTACTGTCATATGTACTTCAACGGTGCTAATATTTGTATAGTACAGTCCAGAGGAAAATACAGGTAACTTTTCTACCACACTTTTGTTACCTGATTCAGTCTTTGTAATGTATAAATATTCCATCTCCCCATCATTAGCAGTCTCAATATGATATCCATTTTCACGAATATCTTTAAAGCATAGTAAATTTCTTTGAGGCTTAGTTGAGAGTAATGCATTTTTTATACTGATTTTTGTTCCTCTTGGTAGTACTATGTTAGCTCTTCCGGAGCCATCAATTATCTTTGTACTACCACATATTGTACTAACATTAGCATCATTCACTATCACTTGAGAGAAGTACTTTTTATTTTTGAGTATAGTATGTGTTGATGCACTGTCTGCAAGACACACATCATCATCTCTGCTAGCCATTTTCTTCAAGAAAAATAAAAGGAATAAAATATAAGACAATACTTATATTACAAACAAAAGTTAAATATGTTACAAACATACTGAAATAAAACACACTTAAGTAAAATATTACAATCTAGATATTTAATTTATTTGGGTCTCTCCACCATCAAGCATGTAATCATCCCCCTCTAGATTGAGAAAATCTGATATATCCAGATGTGTACTTGTAGATGGGTCTTGATTCACATCATCATTTTCATAGACAAAATTTGTTTCGACATCTTTCCCTTTATTCAGCATTGATGCTTGATACAGTTTAACAAGATGTTTTGGCGTACGACAGGTACGGGCCCAATGACCTTTCATTCCACACCGATAACATAAATTCTCAACTTTTATCGGTTGCTCAGTTTGTCTAGCTGATGATTTTTCTTTATTATCTTCTCTATTCCACTTCAGGTGGCGAGATATATTTCCATCATTATTGGGGTGATTATTATTATGATACTGATTATAAAATCTTCCCCGACCACGGCCGCGACCACGTCCACGGCCCGTCCACGACCACGTCCTCGGCCTCGCCCATTATTATCATATATACTCGCGTTCACTTCAGGGAACGGAGTAGAGCCAGTAGGGCGGGCTTCATGATTTTTCAATAAGATCTCATTATTTTGCTCAGCCACAAGAAGGCATGAGATTAATTCAGAATACCTTCTAAAACCTTTTTCTCGATATTGCTGCTGCAGGAGCATATTCGAGGCATGAAATGTGGAGAACGTTTTTTCTAGCATATCATTATCAGTAATTCCTTCCCCACATAGTTTTAACTGTGATGTAATTTTAAACATCGCAGAATTATATTCACTTACGGTTTTAAAATCCTGCAAACGTAAATGAATCCACTCGTAGTGTGCTTTTGGGAGAACAACAAATCTTTGATGATCATACCTTTCTTTCAAATTGTCCCAAAATACAAGTGGATCTTTCACGGTGAGGTATTCTGTTTTTAATTCTTCATGGACATGGTGTCGGAGAAAAATCATTGCCTTAGCACGTTCTTGCATAGAGGCAGTATTTCCGTTTTTGATGGTTTCTCCCAGACCCTTGGCATCTAGATGAATTTCTACATCTAAGATCCATGATAAGTAGTTCTTACCCGTAATATCAAGAGCTACAAAGTCAAGTTTTTGTGAGATTTAACATTATAATATTTTGAAATAACTTGAAATGAGACTAGGTAGATCTTACCAATACCGTACCTACTTTAGTAACTATAGCTCAGGATGTGGAACTAGAACGAAGTCGTGCTGATAACGTGTTATAAAACTGGAGAATTAAGAGCAAAATCTTAATAGAGAATATTTTATTTCAAGACTATTATAGAGAGTATACAAGAGAGAAAGATAGAAGTTAAGAACTTCTGAGGTGTCTTGAAATGAAAACTAGAGCCTACTATTTATAGGAGGAAATTGGCTTCCTCTGTAAGCTTCTCTAAAGATATTTACAAAGCTTCCCTAATAAGTTTCACTAAAGATATTTACAAAGCTTCTCTAGTAAGCTTCGCTAAAGATATTTACAAAGCTTCCCTAGTAAGCTTCGCGAAAGATTATCTTGTAAACTTCCGGTTCAAAGGACATCCACACAATAATATATCATAACAGCGATGCCTTTATGCGACTATTCCCAACATTGTTTGTTTCCTGTTAAATAATAATGATGTGTCTAATTTTTTATTTTTATTTTTTTTGAAAAAATGATATACTAATAGGCAACAAATTTTCTCTCATGCTTGCATACTCATTAAAAAAAAATATAATTGAAAAAGACTTTGAACGACATGTACAAAACCTAGGTGCAGTATGTGGGCCCAAGCCCATTTACCAAGGGCCAAAACATCCCATCGAGAGCCAATGCCGAGATGTAGCGCGTAGGCCGACTTGTTCCGACTTAACAGGAATACAATTACATTCCTACTAATTCGCCATAACAACTATCAGATTCCATACAAATACAGAGAATCCTTATCTAAACATGGAGATCTCTACTACAATATATACAGGATATCATTCCATCCTTATCATGACTCTCTCTCAGCAGAGTACGAGTCACACAACAACATGGGCTCCCTGGCTTTTCTAACAAGCCAGGACTCATTCACCCACGCCTATATAAACAGGTCCTCCATACAGGAAACGGGTAATGAACTCTTTTGGCTCTAAACTATAGTCAATTGATTTCTCTATTTTCATACACGATCCGTATTCTTATTCTCAAGCCGGAGGGCCTTCGCCGGTGAAGCCCCGGCGTAGTTTACGTTTGTTCATTGTGTGTACTATCCGCACGAGGAAGTTCTCATCGCTGGATTTATCCGAACCGTTAGACGAAGGCTGATCCGGTACGTTTTTGGCAGCATCAGACTTAATTGCTTAAATTAAACATTTATAATAATATCAAAAAGCCTAGCTGTGTTTGACTCTCATGGAGAGCTAAGGTAGTGGAGAACCTTATTTCAGTTGTAAGTTTGTATTTTGTTTATGGTCTTAAAAATTCTTTAATTGATTACAGATTTATGTAATAGGTTAGACATTTGATCAGTTAGGGATGGCAACGGGTCGAATACGGTTCCAGATATTGCAAAACCCGTATCCGACCCGAGGCTACCGAGCCCGTATCAGAACCCGTCCGTATCCGACGATGGGCGAATCCGTATCCGCCCCGTATGCGCCTAGTTTTTTTTTTTTTTTTTTTTTTTTTTAAAATCAAATCTTAAAACAAATATCAGCTTTAAAACCTAAAAAATTTCAAACCATTTTGCACCCAAATCGCAATAGCTCATACAAACAATAATCTTCGAATCAACAAATTGAACAGATGACTGGCAATAACTGTATGAATAATAATTCAGAACCCAGGAAGGAGGAGAAGCACAAATTAAGAATTGGAGAGAAATGGGCGAATCCGTATAGACAGCTTTAAATCAGACAAACTTAAGAAACTAAAAGGGTGTCTTCAAAAGTTAAAAAAGATGAAATTTTTGAACTTACTTGTTGCCCTTAATTGGTATCCCGGATTCTTGATTCGTTGCATCCATGCTCAGTTGAAAAATCCTGCAATCCCTCTCAACATTCGACAAATGTGCTTTCCCTTCCTCCCCATCGTCAACTCCAGCTTCCAGATCCACCATCTCCACCGAGCATTCCGACACAGAGGATTCCCTCCTCTTGTTGGAAACCCCCACAATTTTAGTTCTGGGCAGGCTCGAACCCTTGTCGCCGGTGGAGTCGGACGGAGAGTGCCATGACGGCCAAAACACACAAATCTATTGAAAATCATCGGCGTCGCCCTCTCTCTCTCTAACGGCGGGTTTGAAATTGAAGGTCGCTTTGTTGAATCGTCGGCGTCGCCCTCGAAGGTCGCTCTGTTCAGCGTCGGCCTCTCTCTCTCTTAACGGCGGGTGAAATTGAAAACCCTAGTACTGAACCTCTCGCCTCACTCACACACAGTATATACAAGGGTAGGGAGTAATAATAATTGACAATAAGGGTAAAATAGTAAATAGCCTAATATATATACTATACGGGTCGGATACGGGTCGGATACGAATATGATCTTATTCGGGTTGTATACGTGTCGGATACGCGCGCGGATCTCGGGCAGCTACCGAACCCGTATCCGAACCCGTTGGATTTTGAAAAGCTATTACCAAACCCACCCATCCCCGGTCGGATTGTCTCGGATACGGATTGGGTTCGGTAAAATTGCCATCCCTATGATCAGTATGATGAAAAGTTCCTTATTTGATACCATAATTTCTAAAAAATAAAACATTTATAGTAACAAAATATACTCCATGGATAACCCTTCTCTCATAATGTGGCCGATTTGTGAAAGATTTCCAAATTAAATACTCATTTATTCAAGTATGGGTTTGAGTGAGAAAAAGAGAGACAATATGGGTAATGAATAAAATTGGATAATTTTTGTGAGTATGATAAGTGATTCTGATCAATTAAGAAGCAGGTATGTATTTTATAAGGTCCATTTGAGGAAAGTGATACCTTCTAATAGGGAGTAAGAGATTTCAAAAAGAAAATAGAATTACATAAGACTCAAAGATCTGATTATAATTACTCTGTACTACTCTTACCCATCTTCAAATGAATAGTAATTTTTTTTTTTTAAAGAGGCACTCTGAAGACACTGACTTTTAATAGTAAAAATTTATAAATGTCTACTTTTAAATTTTTAGTTTTGTAAATGTAAAATGAAATTTAATAAATAAATAATTATAAATATTTAAAAAAAAATCATTCATTTTGATGCAAGAAAGATTATACTCCCTCCGTCTCAAAATAGATATAGTTTAAGGGGTTGAAATTTGTCTCAAAATGTTTGTAGTTTTGCTTTTATCTAGACATCTTTGATATTGTTTATCAAATATACCTTTATTTATGATGGTAGTTGTCAAATAATAATTCTGAATATTAAAGTAAGAACCTTTCCAAAACAAAAAAGTAAGAATAATAGTTGTGAGGTATCACATTCAGACTGTCTAAGAAGGGATAAGAATGATTAATTTATAAAGTTGTTCAGAGTGTAGGTTGGTTTTGTTCCAAATTATACTCCCTCCTAGACATGTCCAAATAGAACCGGGAACCGACGGAACCGGCGGGTAGAACCGGAACCGAGAACCGGCGAGAACCGGGAACCGCCGGAACCGGGAACCGAACGTAACCGAGAACCGGATTGAAACGGTTCGAATACGAATCCAACATATTTAGAACCGAGGAACCGGCGGAACCGGGAACCGAGCACCGGAACCGAGAACCGGGAACCGGGAATCGAACGGTTCTCTGCATCAGATGACTTTAAAGATGTTTGATCATTATGGTAGGTTGGCTGCTAGCTAATATATATACTGATATACATACTCCCTTCGTCCCAAAATACTTGTAGTTTTAAGATTTTCGCACAAATTAAGAAAAAAAAATTAATACATGTGTAATGGACTATATTACTCTTGGAACATTTCAAGTATCAAGACAATTTAATACTTTTGCAATGACAACACTATCATAAATAAGGGTATATTTGATAAACAATGTCAAAAATGTATAGATAATAGCAAAACTACAAATATTTTGGGACAAACCTCAACTCCTTAAACTACAAGTATTTTGAAATGGCAGGAGTATTACATTTTAAACTACAAATATTTTGAGACGGAGGGAGTATTACGTACTTATTAGATGGTGAGATGGAACCGGTGGAACCGTCGGAACCGGAACCGGCGGATAGAACCGGGAACCGGATTAAGATGGTTCGAATACGGTTCCGGCCATTTGGGAACCGGGAACCGGCGGTTCCGGAACCGGGAACCGGAACCGGAACCGAATGGACATGTCGACTCCCTCCGCCCCAGAAAGATAGTACATTTTTTTTTCGTTGTTACTACGGGGAACTTTGAGCAGTTATAAATGCTACTTATAATTATGTTAATGTGAATCTAAAAATTGATATTAATAGTATTTATAACGGTGTATCAAGAACAATTTCAAAAATTTTATTAGAATAATTAAAAGTAGCCTTAAGTATTACTCAAAGTTCATTCGTAAAACCCATAAAAATAAGAGGACTATCATTTGGGGACAGAGGGAGTATTTATCAGGTCAGGACCACCTTTTTCTTTCTTAATAATCCAGTGGGACTAAAAACAATAAGGTTGTGCTTTCTTGCTTGTAGAGATAAATAAAAGGGTTAATGACAAATTAGGGCCTGAACTCCAGGGGGTGCGTCTAAACGGGGCCTGGGTTTTTTTTTCGCAAGATCAGGGCTCAATATCTAAATTTTTCGCCAGTTAAGGGCTTTTTGACGGAAATCGTTAGAAAAGTCAGTTAAGTGCCATGTGCATGGCACGTGATCGTCAAATGGACGGGTTTGTAATGATATTAGTTAGTAAGAGTTTTAGTGAAATTTTTGAAACTCAAAATGTTTAAAAATGAAATAAATATTTTTTCTAAAAAAATAATCCTTTTTCTAAATAATCAAGTATATAATAAAATAAGTAATTATCATATATAAAATAATTTTATTAAAAAAATCAAAATTATTAAACAAATTAATCTAATAGCTATATTAAATATAAAAAGGATTTAGATTATTTTCTAAATAATAAATTTTAAATAAAGAAAATTATAAATAAATTTAAATTTTATTCTATGAACATAATAAATTACTTTTTACATTCACCAAATTTAAAACAAAATAAAGTAATTATCACTACGTCTCAAAATAGATGTTGTTTTGGAGTGTTTCACACATATTAAGAAATGTCATTAATGCATGTGAATAAGTCTCAAGTACCCCTAAAGTAATTCAACTACCTAGGTAATTAAATTGTTAGGTAAGAGATAGTTCACTATCATTATTAAGGGTATAATTGGTATAGAGCAATAAAAAAGCTTTGAAAATAGTGAAACGACAAGTATTTTGAGACAAAATTTAACTCCCAAAACGACATCTATTTTGAGACGGAGGGAGTAAAACATTTCCCTTCTCATCATCTTCCATGAACACCCACCCATCTTCCACTTTAAACCACCATAGCAACCACCGTTCACCACCCCCACCACTTAGAACCACCATACAACCACCGGAAACACCACATTTCATGAATGCATTGGCTGAATTGCGCAACTTGTCCACGGCCTTGTCAACCTTCTATCGCCGCTACGACGAGTTGCAAAACCACCTCGATTTCATTAAAACGGCCGTAGATTCCAAATTGCCCGATAACCTCAACGACTTAGCTCTAATTCCAGTTCCAGAAACCTCACCTAAACCCTCGCTTTCCGAACCAGTCAATTCCGAAACAGAACTTGATTACCCATTCAATTCCAAACCACAGGCGCCAGCGCCGACCGAAGTTGTCAAACCCGATTCTCATATTCCGAATTTGGAATCGAATCCCGAAAGCACAATTGATTCTGTAGCAGAAGCTAAATGTCAGAAGCCTGCTCGGTCCGAGTTGGAAACAACGTGCGAATCCATGGGTGGTCGTCTTCTCCGGAATGAGAGAGGGAGAAGGAGAGATCCATCAAAGGGGGAGAGGAGGGGAGGGGTAGGGTTTTGTTTTGGATTTAACCTTTCAAATTTTAAAATTTATAGTTTGACCTTTTTTGACAACTATTCATTTCAATTTCATCCAGATTTATGATCACGTGCCATGCACATGGCAATTAACTGATTTTTCTAACGATTTCCGTCAAAAAACCCTTAACTGGCGAAAAATCCCTGATCTAGCAGAAAAAAAAACCCATGCCCCGTTTAGACGCACCCCCTAGAGTTCAGGCCCTAATTTGTCATTGACCCTAAATAAAATAAAGTAAAATAAAAATATCAACATATTTTTCTTCAAAAAGAAAAAATATCAACATATTTCATGTAGTACAAGTATCAATTTATGTAACTCAAGTCTAGATCATATGCCAAATTTAATTGAGTTGGTAACAGTTTCGATCCATGATAGGAGTATACTCATTTTTTTTCATCAGCTTGGACCACCTCAAGGTTCATTCGCTCCGTCTCAAAATGAGTCGCTCCGTCTCAAAATGAGTCGCTCCGTCTTAAAATGAGTATTTAAATTTATCTGATTTTTTTTTTTACCAAATATATTTCTTGGTCGGAGCAACTTAAAATAAAAATCTATATTACAATATAATAGGAAGCAAGAATAACCGTTTTACAAAGAGAGGCTGAGATTGCTTCTCAAAATTTGATCGGACGACCTAAAATTAATCTAAAATAATCCACTATCCCACTCCCCACGGTAGTTATGTAACCTCTCCACTCCAAAAAAGAAAGCTTTCACTGATTCGGATTAGTACAGGGATTATCCAAAAAAAGAGACGGATACAAAAACATGATAGAAATGCTATAAAAAAAAAATGATCCTAAAGGTGATGAGTTTGGGTAACAAAAACAGGAAATTGAGTTGAGGTTAAGGGATTTTATGTGAGAAAACAAAATTTAATATGGTTCTTTTTTCCTTTCCATACTGTCGCCGCGCCAGTGGCACGGGTAAAACTAGTATCTCTATGTACTCATGAGACTGACAGCTAACTTGTAGGTTTGACCATTCGATCCATCCATGACACGTGAAAAACGTCTACTTAAGACCATACGACTTTCTACCAAATGGGACCCAAACACAAACACAAACACAAACACAAACTAAGTTCTTACTTTCTTTTTTGGTTTGTCCTAAACTAAGGTTTTTAGTTGTTTTATTACCTAAAATAGATAATGGGATCCACTTATTATTCTAACAACAAAAACTTTCTACCCACTTTCTCTTACTTTACTTTTCATACTCACAACATTTATTTTTTCTTAATCTCCGTGTAAAATCAAACTAAGAACCTTAGTCCGGGATGGAGTGAGTACTATGCACTAAAAAGTTAACATTTCCAAATTCCAATAATGTACTCCCTCTGTCTCAGACTAAGGTTCTTAGTTTGACTTTACACGCAGATTAAGAAAAAGTTAATGTTGTGAGTATGAAAAAGTAAGTAAGAGAAAATAGGAGAGATAAAGTGGGCAAGGTGTTTTTGTTGTGAGAATGACAAGTGGGTCCCATAGTCGATTTTAAGTAATAAAGCAACTAAAAACTTTAGTCTGAGACAAACCAAAAAGGAAAGTAAGAACTTCAGTCTGGCACAAAGAGAGTAGTAGTGTATAGACCCTAAAGTAATATACCACACTCCTAAACGAACCGTGGTGTTTTTTTCCGCCAGATCAGACCTTGATTTGAAAAATACTCGCCAATTAGGGTCTTTTTGATGGAAATCGTTAAAAGCTCACTTAAAAAACATGTGTCATGCACATGACTAACATAATTGGTTAGTTTGGAGTTGAAATTTCTTTCAAGGGGGTTAAATGACATATTCTAAAGTTAGGGGAGAGTTCGACAAAAAAAACTCAAATAAATTATTTTTCAAAACTATTTTTTTAAAAAAAATATTCATTATTTTTAAATTAAATAGAAAAAGCAATAAATTACGTGAGTGAAAAAGAAGTAGTTATATTAATGCCTTAATTTATTTTTATTTCTTGTAATAGATTATAAAATGTTGTAAATTTTTTCAAATACTTTTTTTGAATCATAAATATATTTTTAGTAAATGTAAAAATTGATTAATTATGTTTATAAAATAAATTTTACTTATTAATTTTCTTTATTTTTTATATTGAATATTTTGAAAATAAGTTAGAAACTTAACATATAATTATTATTATTTTTGAAACCAATAAGTATTTTTATTTTCGGCCTTATTAAATTTGGAATTTTCATTAAACACCTAAAAAAATCAACTTCAAAGAAAATGAATTTGATTTTCTTTTAGAAAAACACTTTCAACCCTTTAAATTTTAGAATTTGATTTTCAAAAATAATTAAGTTTAAGATTGAAGTATTTGAATATTTAAAGATAATGATTTCTTTTTTAATTTGTTTTTTAGTTTTGAAAAATAATTTATTTGATTTTTATTTTTTTGACAAACTCTCCCCTAAGTTTCAAATATGTCATTTAACCCCCTTGAAAGAAATTTCAACTTCAAAATAACAAATTCTATTAGTCATGTAAACGGCACATGCTTTTTAACAGATTTTTTAACGATTTCCGTCAAAAGGCCCTATCTGGCGAGTATTTTTCACATCAAGGTCTGATCTGGCAAAAAATAAACATCAAGGTTCGTTTGGGAGGGTGGTATATTACTTTAGGGTCTAAATTGTCATTAACCCAACGAACAATTAGCTCTTCCCCCACCTTTTCCCACCACAAAGCCACCCCCACCCCCTCATCATCTTAATTAAAATCAAATATTTTATCCGTTCCATAAGAATTGTTATTGTTAACTTGTTAATGTTTTCACATTTACGCATTCTACATTGATTGTACTATGCTCCCTCCGTCCCGTTCGAATTAGGATTATTGGTCAAATAATTTATACTTTGACCAATAATTTGAAAAAAAATAATTAGCTTAATAAAAATTTAAAAATAGTTATTTAGTTTATTATTAATCGTGATACAATAACAATTTTTAAATTTTTATTATCATCATTATTTTTCTTCAAATTATTGGTCAAAGTATAAACTATTTGACCAAAAATCCTAATTCGAGCGGGACGGAAGGAGTATGTTAAAATTAACACCAAGACTATTTCCTTATCTAAATGATACTCCCTCTGTCTTGGAACGATAGTTTTATTTTGACTTTTTATTGTCAACTTAAATGAAGTTTGACCAAACATTAGTGTCAATATTATGATTACAATGAAATTTAAAAAATTGTTATTGATATATCACTTAATGATTTGTCGATTACAATTTTTAAAATTTCTCTAGAATGATTAGATCGACATCCATCTACTCAATATCCTTGTACGAGTCCCCAATCACTACACGAGATGAACCTTGGTTTGGTGAATTGAAGTTGGCCTTAGGTGTTATAGGACTCCTTCATTTATGTTAACTGTTAGTGCAGACGGAGGTGTTACCTCAGATGTTGTCACTGATAGTCTAAGTGCTGTGACGAAAATAATTTGTAATTTGACATTTCTTTCTAATATAATTTTATACTAATGTCCTAATATTATTGTCTAGATGTTGGTCCATATTTTCAGGTATAATAAAGTTGATTTATGGAGCTTAAAACATGGAGAAGAAATTAACAAATAATTACTCATAAAAGCCGAGTAAATGAGGGAGTTACAAACATATTTAACATGTGTTAAATATGTTAAATATGGAGAAGACCAAGTCCAAGGTTTGTTGCTGATCAAATGGATGAAGTACAAGGCGTTGGAAGCTTGGAGTACAACAAGGTGATGCATAGACTTGGGCATGAAGTTTTCGGTTGAGAAAATCAAGGAATGAAGACCAAGTCTTGCACAAATTGTGGAGAGAAAGCTCACACATTCTCCCCCACTCTCTCACACGTGAATAGCAGCCCCAAGGCTGTTTATTTGAGTAGCCATCAAGTATTGAAGGCTACAAATAGTGTTTGGATGAGAAGATTGAAGACAAGCCAAATATCACACACATCCATAGCACAAAGATCAAAGTACTCTTGGCTCCTTTAAGATTCTTTCTCCCATACACTCTTTTATCACTCAAATACTTCGGGTTTGAGTGAGTTTTGGTTAGGATAGAATCTTGTACTTTGTTCTTAGTTTGGTTCCATAGATAGTATATCATATTAGTTATAGGGAACCTTTTGACTTTGTATTTGGTACACTTATTAAATATAAAGTTTTCGCCTAAGGGCAATCTCAAGTTATATTTATATAACTTGAGAAAAATATCTCTTGTGCTATTTAATTTTCCGTTATTTTTGTGTGTGTTTTCTGTTCGTCAGAAAGTGTTACCTGGGGTGTTACCTAACATTTGAGGTAACATCTGTTCTCAGTAAGCCTTTGACAAACAATTTCATTAACCATAAAAAATCAAAATTGAACTATCCTTCTGGGAAAGAGAGAGTACTTATTTGAGTTGGTTTTGGGGGAAACTAGTTTCTCCCTAAGTTATAAAAAATCCTGTTTTTTAATATGGTTTCACCCTTAAAACAGCGAGTTTAGGCCTTAAAATATTGAGTTTAGGCCTCAAAACATCTAGAAAATAAAATAGCAAGTTTAGGCATTAAAACACCAAGAAAATAAAATAGTAAGTTTAGGCTTTAAAACAGTGAGTTTAGGCCTTAAAACACCAAATCCGTATATTTAAAATAGGTTTTTTTTTAACATTAGGGGGAAACGCGTTTTAAAACAGGTCTTTTTTTAACATTAGTTTCCCCCAAAATTTTGTGTACTTATTTTCACCTTCCTTTCCCTTTACTACACCTATCTACATCTATTTTCTAAAACGCGCCAACGCAATGAACTCTAATCGGGCGACTTTTAGGAGAATTACAGTTATTCCCAGTTGAGAAGGTTGCAGCCTAATAAAAAAATAGTGCTCTGTTTGCTGTAAATTTGAAACTATAGGTAGGTACTGTGACTTAGATCATCTCTAACGGTACTCTAAAACTCCAAATATAGAATATTGTTTTACTCCAATGACACTCTAAACATTGCTCTATTAATAGAGCAACTCTACCACTTGCTTCAAATTTGGTGCAAGGGATAGTGCTGCGCTATCCCATTTTTCTTCTTCTTTTTCTTTTTAAATATCCGTTTTTTGTTTTTCTTTTTGATATATATGAAAATATTTTACAATATAAAATTATATAACCTACTATTATTTATATATGTGAAACAATAATGAATATTTTTATGTATTCTTATTTAGTATAAGATTTGAAGCAAACTGTTGGAAATATTTGGTGTAAAAATTGCACTATTATAAAGAATAGTGCAATTTTTGCATTAAACTGTTGGAGATGGTTAAGGATACTGATAAGAAAGAGCTACTGCAGATGACAGAGAAAGGGTACATAAAGTGCAGTTAAAATGTAGCACCTAAGCGGATTTAGACCTCCCTCAATTTTTCTTTTTAGGGCGGTCAATATAGTAAATTCGAAAACCATAAAAGGTAAATTTGTAAAAATTACAAAATTCAGAGGAAGGCCTAGATCCGCCTTCAAGAACGCTTCCAAGCCTTTTAAAACGAGGACTTCAAACTCTTTGTCCTCCGGAATCAGCTTTTATTTTTTTTATTTCACCCAAATATTGCTTTATACAAGTTTTGTTCGTCTCAAATATAAATGAAATTTCCCCGTACCTGCAAATAAGCCAAGATTCAGACCACATCAAGAACTTTGCTTCTTCTTTTTTTTTTTTTTTTTTCTTTCAAGAAATTGCATCCCCAGAGGTGTTAATCTCTTTGTTAGCAATGAATTCTTGCTAATCAATCAAACTAGAGAAATCCTTGTAGACAAGTTTAAAACAAGAATTACGTGTAAAAACAGTCGCTTATCGGATTCACTAAAATAGAGATACTCCCTCCGTCCTAAAATGATAGTCCCATTTCCCTTTTTTGTTTGTCCGAGAAAGTTAGCCCCATTTCCAAAATTAAGGCTTCAAAATCAGTGAATTTCCAAAACTTGTAATTTAACCTTAAAATAATATTTGAAAAGTCAAACGAGACTATCAATTTGGGACGGAGGGAGTATCAGCCTAAGGCTCTACCAATATATCCACACATTAAGCAACCACAAAGATACCTTTTCACTTTACTTATTTGAAAAGGAAAAGAAAGAAGGGGAAAAAGGAAAAAGGTCACTGTTTGCGGATTGAGAAAACTGATTGATCTATTATGCATAATAATTGTGTAAAAGGCCATGGTTCGTGCATACCTGGATCAAGCAATCTGGAGAAAGGCTCAGGCTCTGTTTAGGAGCCAATTCTTTTCATTCACAAAGATCGAGCGTCTACCAAGATTCTTAAGAACAAAAGATCCATCCTCATCCATTGGTATAATTGCCTTACAAAAATTGAACGAGAATAAATTAGATCCAACGCATAATAAAGTTGAAAGCGCAGATAACAGTATGCTAAACCACGCAAGAAAAGCACTTTCTTTCAGTTAATTTTACGAAGAAAAATAATACTAGAACTGAAAAGAATATACTCCCTCTGTCCTATAATACATGTCACACATTCCTTTTTTTGTACGTCCCAAAATAAATGTCGCATTTCTAAATAAGGAAAGTATCTTAGTGCAACTTCACCATTGTACAAGCAATGTGCAATCAAGTGAAACACATTTCTAAAAAATGTTGACAAGTCAAATGCGATATTTCTTATGAGAGGGAGTACAAGAGAATGAATATAAGTCCAGCATATGAAGAAACAGATGAAAACAAAGAACAGTTAAGCAATAAGCCCACCCAGCCCGATCTTGCTAAATGTTTGAGAGATGAACTTCATGGAAAGCAACCTTAGCTGATACCAAAAAGATAGAAAAAGAACACCAAAAGGATAGAAAAAAACACCACATTTCCACAGTAAAACAGAATCACTACCCTTCCAGGCACTCCTCAATCATTATGGCAGCACAAAAAGCATTTTGACAAAAAAAAAAAAAAAAGACCTAAATTAGCAATCAAGTTAATGTCACATCTTTTCTCAGAATCAAAGTTGGGAAGCAAAAAAAAACGATTCAAATTCATTTTCAACCATTGTACTTTACCCTGACTTTCACTTCAACCACTATACTTCTTTTAGCACGAAAAACACAAATATTTGGGAAAACTATCATTTTAGCCACAAACTTGTGTCTAATTTGTGCTTAATCCACGAATTTGTGGCTAAAATGATAGTTTTCCAAAACATTTGTGATTTTCGTGCTAAAAAAGTATAGTGGTTGAAAATTGAAAGTTGGGGTAAAGTATAGTGGTTCAAAAGATACTTTACTGTCTAAAATAGCTTACCTGCCGTCAAGATACTTTAACTGTTTTCACCTTCTCTACCCAAGTCAATGTCGACAATGATTTCCTCTGTTGATCTTCCAAGTGAAACCTACAAATGATACATCAGATGAAAATGAGAAAATAACCAACAGAAGGGAAATATTATTTTCAGAAAGAGGAAAGTGTATATCACATATAGGAGATAACATCTAGGCCACTAACAAATCTACTGATCACCTAGTATTTACCTTAAAACTTTTGCCTGAGTGATGCTGGTCAGACTGCAAAAATGAATACTCCTTCCGTCACATAAACAATGTGCTCACATTTCCCTTTTGGGTGTCCCATTACCTAAAATAGGTTTTTTTTTTTTTTTTTTTTTAATATTGTTATTATACTCCCTATACCCTACTTGTCATTCTCACACAATTATATTGTGAGCCCCACTTGCAAATCATTCCCCACTAATCACACTCACAACCCCCTTCTTCTCTCCTAATATATTTGAATACATATACTCCCTTCTTAATTCACGTGCACCCCAAAAAGTGCGCACACTATTATGGCACGGAGGTAGTATATATCGACATTACGAACCAATTGACTCCCACTCCAACTCTCAAAACAGATCATCATATTTTAAGGGTATAATTTCTTTTCAAACCCGAGCTCAATCAGAACACAAAATAAGCATCACTGAGCCAAGCTTGGCAATCCCCTACTCAGCTTGGTCCCATTTATACCTCTAGGTACGTCAGTTATTTCCTCTTTTGCATGCTATGTAACTTAGGTCGAGTCGCTTAAATGTGTGATTGTTTGGCAGCTAGTATTCTGAAGCTTTGTGAAAATTAAGATGAACTAGTTCATTGAAAGTAACAGTAATATCATTAAATACAACACCAGAGCATATCAAAGCAAATTTAAAACTGTTGTGTGATCACACAACCAAAAGTACTCTACTCTTTCTATTTTAAAATCGATGAATCATCTGTGATGGATTGAGTCTTACACATTAGAGATATTGATCATAATCACCTAATAAATTACCTTAAAAATAATACGAGTAACAACATATCAACATAAGAGGCATTTTCACCAAGAAGTACACATTAACTCCAATTCTGGACATCGGTAAGCTTAAGAGACAATCCAAAGCGTCGTATATGTGTCCTACTAATGAAGGGTCACGATACGTGAGTTTTTTGTTTGTTTGTTTTTTTTAAAAAAATGCTCTGCGCACAAATATTAAGAGTTAATGAGTTACATTATATGAGAGTGTCTATATGCATATTTGTACAGGTTGATAACTAAAGACACCACAAGACTTTTTTGGTATTGGTTGTAAAAAGAATACTCCCTCCGTCCCGTGATAAATGTTGCATTTGACAAGTCAATGTTTTTAAGAAATGTGCTTTACTTGTTCGTACATTGCTAGTACAATTGTTAAATTTCACTAAGACACTTACCTTAATTAAAAACACGACATTTATTTTGGGATGGACTAAAAATGAAAGTGCGACATTTATTATGGGATGGAGGAAGTATAAAACTGCTACTAATAAACCTTGATCCTCAATGATAAGGTGAGTTAGCAGTAAATGCATATTCTATGAGAGTATTTCTATATGCACGTGTACAGGTTGAACTAAAGACACCGCAAGACTTTTTTGGTATTGATGGTGAAAACAATACAAAAGTTCTACTAAATAAACTTTGACCTTCAATGATAAGGTGAGTTAGGAGTAAATGCATATTTTATACTACTTTGCTACAAACTAATACATTCTTATCTTAAAACAGTAATTTTCAAGAGGTTGCATCTTATAATTAACACCGCACTCGACAAGTCTGCATAACTTGTTGATATGCCCGCATTATGAACATCCCACTCTATTTCTCCATTTCGAGCAAAAAGTCTTAGTTTCTATTTTGGAACACTCGTAAACAATTCCATTCCATTTGATTTTTTTTTTTTTTGCCTAATTAGGTTTTCTGAACCTCCATTTTTATCATCATATAGACTCGTATCAGGAAATACGCAAGTCCTTAAAATGAAGGGTTATGGCAAATCAACTTTATACTTAAAGGTTCTGCGCCTTTGGCTTTAAAAGTGGACGGCTGGACTCTCTGTGTGGGACGGATGTGTATAGTATACCTCTCTGCCAAAATACCTGCACTCAACAGTTCACTTTCTTTTTGAATATAATTGGGTATAACACATGTGGTTGATGTTTCTAGAAGCTAGTTTCCAAAGCATTGAAATTGTTTTTGCTGGTCCATCATATTGGAAGCCAAATGCGTGTCTTGGCTAGGTGTAAAATGCAACAGAGAAACTGCTTACAATGGGACTCATAAATACGAATCAACATGGCCAGTGCGCATAGAGTTCCAGGTAAATTTCAAGAAATACCTCAGGTTTCTTAATATAGTAATTGGAGTTGCAACCATACAAAACAGCAAAAGCTCCAAATGATGACATATTTCTTTGCATACAAGCAGCAGCAGTCTGCTCCAACCTGATGATCGCTCTCTTAGTGTCCTCGGGCTCATATTTTTGGACTGCAAAGTTAAGTCCGTAGGAAAGGTAAGAAACATAACAAAGGAACACACATGGTAATAGAATATGGCTTTAATTTATATAGCAACCCAAGAATTTCACAAAGCCGATGAAAAAACAGTGTATGCAACTCCAAGGACTTGGAAGGTGCGTTATTTTGACAAGAAGGATTCAGACATTAGACCAAGAGCTAAACAATGCAGCCATTATGTGCATGCAATTGATGTGAGTCTTCAAAAGGTTTTATGTGCCATCTTGTTTTTCCATATTGCTTTCGCGGTGAAGTAGAGTAGAGGTCACAATAAAAAGAAACATGTCATAATTATACACTTTATCAGGATGTATCTCTTTACATCGGGATAAAAGTGTATGATTACGACGTGTTTCTTTTTATTGTGACTGTTGGGATTTGAAAACTAGATAAACTAATTTCCAATTAGGATCTTGGGATACCGATGACAAAAGAAATTTGCACGGTCAAAATACTGACACAACAAATAAACCAATCGCACAATACTAGAATTTACGTGATATCGGCATAATGCCACTAGTCCACGGAGCGCACCAACTTTCACTTTTTCAAAGAAAGGAGTTTACAAACTGATCAGCTGACCGACCTACACATACTGTGTACCTCAACACTCTGAAAATTAAACACTGTGAAGTCCTCACTCTCTTATATTTCTCACACTTTAATTGCTCTCTTTATCACTCTAAGAGAAGAGAAGTGAAGAATGGGATGATTTGCTCCATGCCAACTGATCTCCTTTTATAGCCAAATGAGACCTCCCATTCAACGTGAATTAATTGTTGGCCACAAAGCCTTCATGTATAGTTGGGAGAAGGAGAGGATGGGCAGTAATGTAGCCTGAGAAGTTGGAATGTAGCTTGAGAAGTAAGAAATTATTCTTTTCTTTCAGACCTTGACTTTATTCTCTTTCAGACCTTCATCAACAATCTCCCACTTATAAGAAAAGTAGTGAATCGTGCCAAATCTTTGTATTGTGTATGTTGGTACGCTCAACTCTGTCTTTAGCTTTGAGAAGTAAGAAATTATTCCGTCTTCTATGAGTGATCTGACGAAGTGATAACGCAATCCAATATGTTTTGTTCTTGAGTAAAACGTTGAGTTCTTTGCCATATGTATCGCACTCTGACTATCATTGTATAAAACATTCTTCGTCTATTTCAAACCTACTTCTGCCAACAAACCCTGTAACCAGATCATCTCTTTACTTGCCTCGGTAATTGCCATGTACTCTGCCTCTGTCATGGATAGAGCTACAATCTTTTGTAGCTGTGAAATCTAACTAACTACAGTCCCACCTACTGTAAAGACATAACCAGTAGTGCTCCTTCGGTGATCTATCTCGGCTGCAAAATCTGAATCTACAAATCCTTGAAGTTTTAGCTCACCTCTGCTAAAACACAAGCATTTGTCTGTGGTACCTCGTAGATATCTATCCACTTCACCGCTTACCAATGCTCCTTGTCAGGATTTTTCATGAACCTGCTGACAACTCCCACTGCACAGGCAATATCCGGTCTTGTATAAACCATAGCATACATTAGACTTCTGATGGTGAGGCATATGGAACCTTAGCCATGATTTTTTCTTCTTCGTTGTTCTTGGGAGACTGGTCTTGAGATAGTCGAAAGTGGTTAGCTAAAGGTGTGCTAACAGGTTTAGCATTACTTATGTTGAATCTCTACAGAACACGATCAACATACTCGGCTTGAGACAACTGCAATGTTCCTTTTCTCTTGTCTCTATTAATCCTCATCCCAAGAATGTGCTTGGCTTGACCCAAATCTTTCATATCGAACTCTGTCGACAGCTGTTGCTTCAACCTTCGAATTTCGTCCATATCCGGACCTGCTACTAACATGTCATCAACATAAACAAAATGATGTAGCTGCACTCTGGAACCTTCTGAAGTAGCAGCAATGATCAATGTTGCATCTGTAATACCCATTTGTTTTCATGAACCCATCAAACTTTTTGTACCACTGTCTCGGAGCTTGTTTCAGACCATACAAGCTCTTTTTCAACCAGAAGACGAGTTTCTCTTTTCCTTTGACTGAGAAACCTTCAGGTGCTGCATGTATTTCTTCCTCTAGATCACCATGGAGAAAGGCAGTTTTTACGTCTAACTGCTCAAGGTGTAAATCTTATGCCGCAACAATGCTCAATACTGAATGAATGGTAGTGAGTTTAACAACTGGCGAGAAGATGTCATGTAGTCAATTCTTTCCTTCTGCTGAAAGCCTTTGACCACCAATCTTGCTTTGTACCTCTTGGATCCGTCATGCTCTTCATTGACTCGATACACCCACTTGTTGTGTAGAGCCTTCTTCCCCGCTCAAAGCTCAGCTAGTTCTCATCTTTTGTTACAGATAAAAGATTTCATCTCATCTTCCACTGCAAGCTCTCACTTGCGCATTTCTTGTACCTGACATGCTTCAGCATAGCATTCAGGCTCACCTCCATCAGTTAGTAACAAGAAATCCAAGTATCTTATGTTTAGTACTAGAGGTCGGGTACTCCTCCTTAATAAAGGAATACGTATGGGAGACTGTGGTGCTCCATGTCTTCAGAGATGTCCTCTTGTGTTGTTTCTTCTGCCTGAGAGCTGCCGCCATTCACTTCAGGCTCGTCGTTCCATGTGATGTCTCCTACATTGGAATAAGGATTAGGCTGTACTTGATTTCTTGATTCTGTGGTGTCTCTGTCTTTGTATATAGCTTTCTCGTTGAATAAGACATCTCTGCTTCTGATAACTTTCTTGGCTTTGTCGTTCTATAGTCTGTAACCGAATTTATCGCCGCCATATCCGAGAAAGAAACACTTATGAGATTTAGGATCGAGCTTGCTCCTGGCATGATCACTGATATGTACATATGCTACATAACCGAAAACTTTTAGATGAGAAAGTTTTATCTCTTTGCCACTGCAACCTCTTCTGGTATTTTGTGCTGCAAAGGAACTGATAGTCCACGGTTGATAAAGTAAGCAGTTCTGTTGGTCGCCTCTGGCCAGAAATGCTTTGACAGACCTGCGTGCAGACGAATGCTTCTGGCTCTTTCTGTTAATGTGCGGTTCATTTGTTCTGCAATACGCCAATACTATTTAGCTGCCGTGTCCTTGGTACTATCCGCTCTAACCTGATTCCGTTTTTGTCGCAGAATTGTTTGAATTCACTGTCTTCATATCCTCCACCGTTATCAGACCTCATCTTCTTTATTTTAAGACTTGTTTCATTCTCCAACATGGTTTTTCATTTCTTGAACACATTGAACACCTCATATTTATGTTTCAAGAAGTAAACCCACACCTTCCTAGAATGGTCATCAATGAAAGTCACAAAGTATAACTTTCCGCCGATGGATGAAACTGATGCTGGTCCCCAGACATCTGTATGTACTAACTCGAGCCTTTCTTGCTTTGGAGTTCTGCCACCTGTAGTGAAGTTGTGAAGCTGACACTTGTTTGCTTTTCGTAGATGCAACTCTCGCAAAAGTCAATATCGCCTGACTAGAGCTCGGCAAGCTTCCCCTGGTTGTGCATCACCTTTATCCCCTTCTCGCTCATGTGACCAAGCCATTGATGCCATAAGTTGGGATCTTATTGACGGCGACTGCAATGGATCCGCTTGCATCGGTCGGTATGTAGAGAGTGCCTATCATGCTTCCACGTGCAACTGTAAATGCACCTTTTGAAATCTTCCACGTATCAGAGTTGAAGGATGTGACAAAACCTTCACTTGCTAATTGACCCACGGAGATCAGATTTTTCTCAAGCTTCGAATGTGACGGACATTGTTTACTTTTAATACAGACCCGTTCAGCTTGATTTCGACTTCACCTATGACCATTACGTCACAAGGTTGGCCGTCACCCAGATGCACCTTCCCTTGGTTTCCTGGTTTATAGGTCGTGAAGAACTATTTCCTCGAGGTAGCATGAATCGACACAACCGAATCTAGCACCGATAACTCTGGTGTGCTTTCTAAGGAGCATATCAGCGCATCCTCGTGTTTCGTGTTGTTCTTCTGTGATAACAATTGCTTCTGTCTTCTCTGGAGCCTTTTCTGAGCTTTTCTTTTCCTTTAGAATTACTCATTGATGTTCTCATGCCTTCCCACGAATTTGGTAGTGAGGCCAGAACTATCAGGGCTTGAACCTCATCGTCGAATTTTATTTTGACGGTAGATAGCTGGCTGATGATAGACTTGAAATTATTTAAGTGTTCCGTCGCTAAAGAATTTTCCGCCATGTTCAGATTAAATAATTTCTTCATAAGGTTTGTTGTTCGCCGAAGGCTTATGATACATGCCAGCCTGCCAGGTAACATTGACAACATCTCGCTAGTGGTCTTTGCATCTGCGACATTAAACGCTACGCTTCGTGAAAGTGACAGACGAATAACTCTTAGTACTTGTCTGTCAAGGAGTGGCCAGTCATCGTCTTTCATCAACTCTGGTTTAGTGCCGAGTAGAGGAAGATGCATCTTCTTCCCGTACAAGTAATCTTCGATTTGCATTCGCCAGAAACCGAAATTTGTCCCATCGAACTTTTCGATTCCTTTACTTTCTTCTGTCATGGCTCCCACTAGCACCAAAGCTCTGATGCCAATTTGTTGGGTTTGAAAACTAGATAAACTAATTTCAAATAGGATCTTGGGATACCAATGACAAAATAAATTTGCACGGTCAAAATAGTGACACAACAAATAAACCAATCGCACAACACTAGAATTTACGTGGTATTGGTAGAATGCCACTAGTCCACGGAGCGTACGAATTTCACTATTTCAAAGAAAGGAGCTTGCAAACTGATCAACTGACCGACCTACACACACTGTGTATCTCAACACTCTGAAAATTAAACAACACTGTGAAGTCCTCACCTGGATACTTCACTTTTAATTTCATATGACCCTCTCTTATGTTTCTCACACTTTAATTGCTCTCTCTTTATCACTCTAAGAGAAGTGAAGAATGGAATGATTTGCTCCATGCAACTGATCACCTTTTATAACCAAATGAGACCTCCCATTTTCAACGTGAATTTATTGTTGGCCACAAAATCTTCATGTATAGTTGGGAGAAGGAGATGATGGGCAATAATGTAGCCTGAGTGTAGCCTGAGAAGTTGGAATGTGGCTTGAGAAGTAACACTTTTTTCTTTTCTTTCACACCTTCATCAACAGTGACCCCTACTCTACTTTAAGTTGAAAACAGCAATACCCATTTATTAACCAACAAGGAAGAAATAAGGGGTATTTAGTATGAACTCATCTGATTAACTTAGAACCTTCTCTTTTTACAATGCCAAAAGGTCAAAGTAATCTTTTGGTAACTAATTAGTTACAAAATCTAAGAGGGTTTTAGCCTTCACATTGATATGGTGATGTCCAATTTCCCAATGCTGCAGTTTTCATTAAACGATAATCCCTCCGCCCAAGCTCAATGTGCATGCTTACTATTGGACATGGGAATTAAGGAGAATATAAATATATATATGTATATATATATACACACACACAAACACACACACACATTCAACGTTATTGTTAGTGGAAAAGAGGTTGTGAGTATGATAAGTGGGATAGATTAGCAAGTGGGAGCCACTTGCAAGTATTGTTAGTGGAAAAGAAGTAGTGAATATGATAAGTAGGATGGCATATTTCAAGTACGACCCACAGTTAAGTATCTGAGTACGACAAGTGGGGTGAGGTAAATATAATAAAAGAAGAAGAATCGATTTCTTAATCGAACGGGATATTGTTACTTAAAATTGGTCAAGAACACTAACTTGGATTGGGTGCACAGCACATTTAACTTGTTCATTTTCCAAAATAATTTCAATGGTTTACACTAATTCTGGATTTCAGGGCCTACAGAATATGATTTTTTTATTTTTTTTTAATTAAAAGAAAATACATCAGCCAACAAAACAAAGATGCAACTAACAAACTTATGAAGCAATATGAAGCATATCAGAGATGCTGATGACTACCATTCCTTCTGGATTAAAAACCCTGGTCATCTGGACTCAAATCCATGTCAAGTATCTGCAAAAGCCCATAAAAGGAAATGCAACCTTGTCATCCGTGACAACTGGATAAGAGATCTAATATATTTTTTAAGATAATGACTTAAGATGGCCAAAATCATACCATTGCTTCAACATCAGAATCACAGGGCACATCATCTTCACTCCATGTAGGGAACTCATCCTGATTTGCCTGAGTGTGTGTTACTGCCAGATCTGGAACAGTTGGTTCGGTGGGGTCCACTTTAGCCTGCAAAGTTTCTTCATCTTGATTGGTCACTTGGTTTTGTGCTTCCTGATCACTACCAATAATGCCATTATTCTTGTCAAAACAAAAGCCATCAGGATTGTAACTCAGACAATTCGCCTTTTCAGCTTTTCCAACCATCTCATTCATGGGCTGTGGAATGAGAGATTGTTCAAAGCTGTTTCTTTCACTCTTTTTCTGCTTTGGATCACCAGCATTGACTTTTCGACCCAGTGAGGAATCTCTACTATAAATGAGGAAGTCGGATGTTGTGGGAGTTCATACTTTTTCCTTGGCATTTCAAAAGGAAGTGCAAATTTAGATAGTGACGGACCCGTGAGTAGAAAAACGTCATCATTAGACGGAACGTAAAGGTCCTCAGTGTTTAAGACGCAGAAAATAACCCCGTTACGGTATTCAGGACTCAAAAAAGACGGCCTCTCTTTTCCATCTGGATGCCCAATAACTTCTGTCCCACAACTACTATCTGAAATATTTGAGCAATCATCTGAAGGAAGCATTCCATTATGACTAGGAGAATCCAACAAAAGTGAGCTGAAACCGTCAATGTAAGACTTATCAATAATATTCCCATTCGAGCCCATTAAATGAATCTCTTCTTCCTCAATTGAGAAGTCAAAAAGGGATTTCGAGAGCTCAGCCAAATAGTATTCAGTGCTGGAACCTGAATTTTTCATGTCATCACATAACAGTTGGTTCTCTGGCTTTCCTTCTGACAATCCCCCATTGTAACCCAAATTGCTTGTGACATTTACATAGCCGTCACATGTACCTATGTCGGGTAATATTGGAGTAGAAAGGCCCTTTGTTGCATCCCAAAGTGGCGAATCTAGAGGTGCAAATGAGTACCCATTGGAGTGAAATGATGCACCACAATCTGGTATTGTCAAGTTAAAGACCTTTCCACCACCTCTAAATCCAGAATAGCCTTCCACTTCACCTGTTTAATGGATTGAAAAACTTCCCCTCCATCTAGGTCGCTGCTGACTCTTTTAAACTGTCCCACTTCCTCAAACACGGAGCAATTTTTCACAAGGGCAGTCTTGTCATAAAAACAATGAGGAATTATGTTGTCGATGCCATTTTGATCAATAGAAACTAAAAGAACCTATGTCACTAATGCACTTTAAACAAGAAAGCTGATTAGTTCACAAGAGGTCTACTATCATCAAATGATAGGTCGACTATCTCGAGGTGCAGTGTGTGATTTGTTGAGTTTTGCAGAGGAATAATGTATGAATAAAAGGAAGAAATTAATGAGTAAATAACAAGTGATAAGTGTGTGATTTAGTGTGAGAGAATAGAAAACAAACACAACGATATAACGTGGTTCAGAGTATTGCAACCCTCCTACATCCACGCCTCACTGTCCTCAACAGTGAAGAAGCAATCCACTATAATCATTCGTCAAGTAATTACAATAAATTGCAAGGAAAATCAGAATTTTTCAGCCTAATTAGTCTCACTAACTAAGCTAGTGCTTGTTGCAAAGCACCAAAAAGAAAAAGGTTTCACAAGTGAAAGATTTAGTGATCTCAGTGATGGCTCTATATATAGCTGTGTGAGATCTCTCTTTAACCTAACTATTTAGCACAGATTTATAAGTTTAAAAGTGCTTTACAATTGATTTGCTTAAAATCTTGTATGAAATTATTGTATGGCAAGAAAAAGGTATTTAACTTCAGTTACTGGGTGCTTCTTTTATAGGTCTTCACTATATATTCGTTGAGTTCCAACGGTCTTGAACATCTGGGAAATGCCAATTGTCAGTCGATTATCTTTGACTGGAATAGTGCTTGTGAACAGTACAAAGTCAGGTTTGACTTTGACCAAGAGCTGAGTTGGCATACTATGTCAAGGTCTGCTATCTTGAAGAAGTCTGTTATCTCGACTGATGAAGATAGTGGACCTTTTGAGATGAAGATAGTAGACCTTTGTTGACTTAAAGATTTCCAGTAACTTGAGTATTTTGAACATGTTTCTTCATAGTCCGCTGTTGCTTTTTAAAGAGTCTGTTTTTAGCTCTTAATTATTTGTCAAAACTCTTGTTTAGAAACTAGGGTTCTAACAGAAACGTCTTCATCACAAAAGCCAAGATCAGGGGCAACAATGTCATTTTCCGTTGAGTCTAGTGGCTCATTACAAATTCTTTTGCCCAAGGCATAGTACTGTTGCCTCACGCAATCAAACTTTCTCTTTTCAGAGAAGCATTCGTTGTCTTTAGAGTGCTCAATCTCTGTGATCCGGACAGAGGCCTCAAAATCACTGAATTTTCAAAACTTGAAATATAACCTTAAAATAATAAAATGTTTGAAAAGTCAAACGGGACTATTAATTTGGGACAGAGGGAGCATCAGCTTAAGGCTCTACCAGTATATCCACACACTTGAGCAACCACAAGGACACTTTTTCAATCCACTTATTCGAAAAGGAAAAGAAAGAAGGGAAAAAAAAAAAAAAAAAAAGAAAGAGGCCACGGTTAACAGATTGAGAAAACTTATTGATCTATTATGCATAATAATTGTGTAAAAGGCCAAAGTTCAAGCATACCTGGATCAAGAAACCTGGAGAAAGGCTCAGGCTCTGTTTAGGAGCCACTTCTTTTTCATTCACAAAGATCGAGTGTATATCTAATACTGCATACTCATGCGTCTCCCCATCCATTTGCAGACCATAGTTTTGTTCATTATCACAAGAAACACTTCTAACTTTATCTTTTCTACATAGCAATTTTATAAAGTTACCACACTAACAAACTCATCAATTTACTCATTTTGTGAACATGTTACTTATCAAAATCTTTACGTCTACACCGTGAATCAGAAGGATAAGATGGAAAATCTAACCATCTTATTAAACTTACCTCCGATTCATATGCCTACATAAATAAGAACAACTGTTCCAGAAGCACTTCTCTGATTGACCAACTTTCAACCTTAACTGACTTTTTATGGAATGAGTTGTGGAGAGGGACATGAGTGACATGCTGGGCAAGGTGACCTTCAAAATCCAAGACAGAGAGACTTGTTGAGGCCGGTCTAAAAATGTTTTAGGGCCCGTTCAAAATCATAATTTAGGCCCTAAAATTAATTACAAAAATAACTCAAATATAAGGGCAATGCTAGGGGCACAAAAGAAGTTTACAAAATTATGGATACAAAGTGAGGTGGCGATATTTTATTGATTGCATCGATTGTGGACCCGACACACTTTAATAAAAAACACCAATATAATTTTGACACATCATTTTGTAAGCCACATTTTGTGGCACTTTTTTGTGACTTTATATTTACCCAAGTAGAAAAACATCATCATTAAACGGAACGTAAGGGTCTACAGTGTTTAAGACGCAGCAAATAACCCCCTTACGATATTCAGGTTTCAAAGCAGATGGCCTCTCTTGTCCATCTGGATGCCCAATAACTTCTGCCCCACAAGTACTATCTGAAATATTTGGGCAGTCAACTGAAGGTACCAAGGCGTTAAGCATTCCATTATGACTAGGAGAATCCAACAAAAGTAAGTTGAAACCTTCAATGTAAGACTTATCAATAATATTCCCATCCGAGCCCATTAAATGAATCTCTTCTTCCTCATTTGAGAAGTCAAAAAGGGATTTCGAGAGCTCAGCCAAATAGTATTCAGTGCTGGAACCTGAATTTTTCATGTCATCACATAACAGTTGGTTCTCTGGCTTTACTTCTGACAATCCCGCATTGTAACCCAAATCGCTTGTGACATTTACATAGCCGTCACATGTACCTATGTCGGGTAATGTTGGAGTAGAAAGGCCCTCTATTGCATTCCAAAGTGGCGAATCTAGAGGTGCAGATGAGTACCCATGGGAGTGAAATGATGCACCACGATCTGGTATTGTCAAGTTAAAGACCTTACCACCTCTAAATCCAGAATAACCATCCGCTTCACCTGTTTGAGTTTTATCAGCAATGGATTGAAGTACCTCCCCTCCATCTAGGTTGCTGCAGACTTTTTTAAACTGTCCCACTTCCTCGACCACGGAGCAATTCTTCATAAGGGCAGTCTTTTCCTCAAAACTATGAGGAATTATGTTTTCGATGCCATTTTGATCAATAGAAATATCTTCATCAGAAAATCCAAGATCAGGGGCAACAATGCCATTTTCTAATGAGTCTAATGGCTCATTACAAATTCTTTTGTGCAAGGCATAGTACTGTTGCCTCACACTATCAAACTTTCTCTTCTCATAGAAGCATTCGTTCTCTTTAGAGTGCTCAACCTCTGTCATCCTAGCAGAGGTCTCTGCAGAAACAAGGGGGTCGTATAACAGACCATTCCACCGATCTTGAACTTCTTCAACAGTGAATCTTTGAGAGAAATTTTCTGCCCCTTTTGCAAGAGATTCCAAAGAAGCACCAGCCTGGAACAGAAGACAAAACACATATCTTATATACTTGCACATGAGCAATATAACTTCACCTACAACTCTCTCTCTCTATAACGTCCCATTGAGAGTGAGACTAGAGGAGTGGGCACGATATTTAAGATAAAGTGATAAATATGTGGTAGAAAATGAAGAGAGAGAATGAGTGGGGTAAATAGTGGTGTTGGTTGAATAAAATGAGTGGTGGAAAATGAAGAGAGAGAATGAGTGGGGTTAAATAGTGGGGAATGATGAATATAAGTATATTAAAACATTTCCATTTTGGGTAGTCTCACTTTAAGTGGGACGGCCCAAAAAGGAAAGAAGTCTCACTTCTAGTGGGACGGAGGGAGTATATATATATATATACACACACAGGTAGGTGCTCAAATGAGAACCTAAATATCGTGAGAACTGTGAGAACCTAATGTATCCAATGATGTATCCAAGTGCACATTGGATACATTAGCTTTTACCTAATGTATCCAATGATGTATCCAAGTGAACCATTGGATACATTAGTTTTTTACCTAATGTATCCAAGTTCTCACGGTTCTCACAATATTTAGGTTCTCACAGGAGCACGACCCTACACACACACACACACACACACACACACATATATATATATATATATATATATATATTAATATATTAGTCAGTATTAAACAAAAAAAGACCAAAAGAAAACTTGAGAATTTAACATCAGCGGGTGTAGGTGAATGAGTCTGGGACCACGCATAGCAGCAAAATTATTTTTGTCAAGTTATTCAGTAATTCCTTTTGGGGGGATCTCCACATCCACTAGCCCATACTAGCAGTCATCAATATGGAGAAAATAATCAACACATGAATAATAATACTCCCTCCGTCCCATACTAAGGTTCTTACTTTCCTCTTTGGTTTGTCCCAAGCTAAGGTTCTTAGTTGCTTTATTACCTAAAATGGACCATGAGACCCACTTGTCATTCTCACAACAAAAACTCCCTACCCACTTTATCTCTCCTTCTCTTACTTTTTCATAATCACAACATTTACTTTTTCTTAATCTTCGTGTAAAGTCAAACTAAGAACCTTAGTCCGGGACGGAGGGAGTATGAAAGAACAAAATAACACCAAGATTTGTTCACCCAGTTCACCATCCCTATGGCTACATCCGGAGGCACCAAGCCAGGATATCACAATAATAATATGTCGATTGTTACAATTTACACATACACTCACACAGATCTAGTATGGCTACTTTCCAATAACAATCTCACCACATATATTAGCTCTCCCCCAAGAAAACACAAACAAAACGGTCATGGCCGGGTTGTAGGATCGCACCCCATGGCTCTCCTAGAGCCCCGGCCCCCTCTTAGACACTATTTTGTGCTCTCTTTTGATATCCTAACTTTTCCTACACAAAGTAAGTACCAAATATTATGGTGGTAGTCACAATATATTTATAGGGATACAAAATATAATCCTGATCAAAACCTAATTTACCCGGAGTCCCTAAGACGGAAGGAGTATAACAATAAAATAGGAAATCTAATATGATTAGGAAACTGATTCCTAAGAAAGAGATTCCCTTTTTCTTTTCCACCTTAGGTCCTACGCATGACAGGAGACACAAAAGTCAAGGCCGCTTGCATTCCTCCTTACGCAAGACACGGCCCATCCCCAGACCAATGGTCCGGTCGGGTCCTTTGCAAGGTCCGGCCAGATCTCTGCCTCTGCACTTTTTCCGTTCCGATTTTGACTCCTCGCTCTACGGTTTTGACCCCTCTCCTTGGTTTTGACTCCATTCCCAACACAGAGAACCGTTTGTTGTGTGTGTGAAAAGCAACAGTCCAACTCTTGTTCCAGTCCCTCAATCTCTATAAGTGCAGGACAGCATGGTTGGATTTTGAGCTACCACTTGATATAGCCATAAAACGGCAATCCTCAGGAGGGGGTACCCTGTTGACTTACTATGCCAAGCATCTACCAAATCAAATAAAACTTCAATCTAAAACTGAAACAATTCCATGTTCCTTAATTTAAGCCATCCAATTTTATGCAAACATTCTATAACATTTTCAGGATATACAATCAAACAATAAAAAATTCAGAAAACAGAAACACCTTAATGGACACAGAATACACATTCCATATTCAAGACCAAAACACTGAATTTCAAAAATTCTGAAGAGCAGGAAAAAATATACTATAGCTATGCAGGACACAAAATGGACAAACCAAATAAAATCCAAACAAATTTAAAAAAAAAATCCAAATTTACAAAAACCAAGATAAACCCCACAAAATTCAAACCCATTTTCGAGACCAAATTCAAAATTCAGCATAAACACACACATAAAAGAAGCAGAAACAGTGGAAACAAAAACATAAGAGAGAAATAAATGAAGGGGTTTACCTCAACAGCGTTTTTCAGCAGAATGCCATCTCGAGGAAGCCAAGAAGTTTCCTGAGACTGAGGCTGAGCCACCATTCTTTTTGTGTCTGCCGCTTTGAAGAAGTAATCTGTGTACTGGGAGGGAAGGAAATGAAAATAAAAAACATAAAAATTGATGTGTAATGATTTTATTGGTGTTTTTAATTAGAGTGTGCCGGGTCCACTATCAATGCAACCAATAAAATATCGCCACCTCATTTTGTATCCTTCATTTTGTGAAATCCTTTTTTGTGCCCCTAGCATTGCCCCATAAAAAAAGGGATTTAAAAAGGGAGGGGACAAGCAGCAGAGCACTCTTTGGAAACCTGGCGGTGACTGATAGTGACTAGAACAACGTTGGATACGCATTTATATAGTCCTGTTAGGGGATAATTATAACGTTGGGTTCGTTTAATCTAATTCTTCCGGTTTTAGTAATTTATTTAGTGTGTGATGTATTTTTTTCATTACATTGAATTTTGACCCGTTAATTTTCTTTTTGGGAAAAAAAAATCCTTTTCGGGAAAGTTGTTTTACTTGCTTTTGCTGATTATGGGAATTTAATTTGTTTATTTGCTCATTTAGTATTCTTTCCATTTTCTTATCGGGTTTCAGTTTTTAATTTTAAATTTTTAACTTTAGATTCTTTTCAAAAATGTTTCAATTGTTGATGAAAACCACGAATGACATATTTTGGGAGAGAGAAAAAAAACACGAATGACACAGGGTGAAAGAGTAAACAACCAAAATGACCCGCGTACTATATGAATACAACCAATTTGACCCGCGTACTATCTAAATTTCCAAATCAACCTGTGTACTATGCATGAATCAACCCAAATCGTTAGTATACATTAATGGTTGTTAACGAATGTTAAAAACTTAACGGATATTACAATCAAAAATTTTAAAAATGACCCCAGTACACAAAAATAGATGTTAACAAATATTAAGAACAAGTTTGGAAGAATTTCATTACTCATTTTAGTCACTCACTTGTAAATACTTTATGTTTCAGTAATTGACTTGTAAAGCTTTTTACATTTTGGTAACTAATACAACCATCATCTTCCCCACCATCACTCCTAATCACCATCACCACCACCACCACAATTCATGTAATTATTAATTATTTTAATTAAACCTAAAGTATTAGGGTAAAAGTTAAACAACAAAAAATATTAAGCTTTTTCAATATACATATTATTTCATTTCTGTAAAAAAAATGCATATTATTTCATAATGGTTAATGATTATTCTGATCATTATGTCAACTAAGCCACAAGAGTCATCACCACCACCTTGCCGCCCTGACACCACCATCCACCCACCACTACCTCCGTCCATTTATCACCTCAATGCCAAGGTTTAAAACAAAAACAATGCCCCACCACAAATGTCTCACAACATTACAATTATTTTCCTGCAGTTCATCCAAATCTCCAAACAAATAACAACCAAGAAATCGAGGAACAAATTCTGGAAACACCGCCTCCGACGATGGCAATTCCAGCATAGTGAATCTAAACCCTAATGGAAATTCCAGCTACCACATGAGAATCCCACCAACGACACAGTCCATCAAGAACCAACGTCGCCTCCGGTAACGGCAATACCGGAAACACACATACAAAAAAAATCAAATACAAAATTGCACAGATTCGGATCTAGATCTAGATACGTATCTTGACAAAGATCTAGATCTAAATCTTGAGAAAGAAAGAGAGAGAGAGAGAGAGAGAGAGAGAGAGCAACAATGAAGGAGAATAAACTGCCAGAAATGAATGAGAGGCGGCCGGATTCTGGAGATGACCAGAGAAGACGAAATCTGAAAGCATTGGGACGCCGGAGCAGGAGAAGAAGATAAGGAGTTACTAGGGAGAGAAAAAATTCGGGAACAGCAGGTGAGTGAGGAAAATGGTAGCGGTGAGGTGGGAAGGGGAAGGGGATGAAAATGGTGGGAATAGGGAGGGGCAAGGGTGGCATGGGGAGGAGGAGGCGGCCATAGGTGTGGCTTGTGGGTGGGGTGGGGGCGAATATGGAGATGAAGATGAAGGGAAGTTTTGATAATCATCCAAGTTTAAAAAGAAATGGGATGGGGTTTATTTGTAAAAGTATTTCTTCTCCAAATTAAATATATTGTATTAGACTAAGGAGGAGGGTTGGGTAAATAATTTTGGTTCATTTAATCTGTATTGGGGTTGATTTTGAATTTTTTGTAATATCTGTTAAGTTTTTAACATTCGTTAACACCCATTAATGTATACTAACGATTTAGGTTGATTTATGCATAGTACGCAGGTTGATTTGGTCGTTTAGATAGTACGCAAGTCAAATTGGTTGTATTCATATAGTACGCGGGTCATTTTGGTCGTTTACTCCAAGGTGAAACAACATTTTAATAGAGGTAAATTGCAATTCGGTTATTTGTGTTTGTCTCATTTTTGTAATCTCCGACTTGTAAAAGTGTCAATTAAATTCCTAACATTACCAAACTGTTGCAATCTGATGTAAAAACTAACAAGGTATTAGTTTTGTTTAACAAAATGACAATTATGTGACTTGCACATATTTTCAAAAGGGCAAACTTGACACTTTATCAGGGCATTGAACGAAACTAACCAAGCTGATAAAAAAGATCATTTATATCCATATGTGTGAAATATTTAACGAGATCTATATCCTCGTTTACACTATCACCAACGACTCATCACCAGCCGACCCCACCATCACTCGCCACCACAATCAACACCCCTGAACATTCACAAACTAATGATAAGATAACAACTTTGTTCGTAGACTCCTTAATCCCCGCAATTCGTAGCAATTGTAAGTAAATGATTGTTGCCTAGGTCAAGTGGCAATCGTAAATAGAATTTTTGCAAAGGACGAATTGTCCCCAACACATTCCAAGATACGAAATTGGAGTTTCTTTATTGTCCTGCAATTCTTCTGTAGCCAGTTGAGGCCGTAATCACCAGATTGAATTCTAGTCAATGAGAGTAATTCTAGACACAGATTTTAGGGAGAAGACGAATTGAATTCTTTCGGTAAATTGTGGGTAGGGGGTTGGATTCGTCGGCTGTTGCAGATTAGAAATGTGTTAAGGAAGGGAAAGTTAAGGAGCAAGTGAAGAGAGATTGACTGTGAGAGAATTGAGGTGGGGACACGAATTAGGGAGAGACTTGATCGGTAATGAAGGGGAGGTCATGGAGGTTGGGACAGGAATTGGAGATAAAGAGCACTAGATTGCTGGAGATGGTGGTGGAAATGTTAGAAAGGGAGAGGAAGGAGGGCAGAGGAAAGGGGAGGTAGGAGAGAGGCCATATAGAAGGGGAGATGGGTGGTTTTGGGAAGATGATATGCTTATGTAGTGCTACAAGACCAAGATACCCCATAAAAAGTCGTGTACATGACACGTGACTGTCATTCTATTTGAAAACTAAAACCTCGTTAATTGTTATAAATAACTGGCACCTCTTTTCAAACGTTCGGTGATATTTTTGTAAATAACTGACACCTCTTTTAAAACGCGTGGTGACATTTTTGTAAATAACTTGAACTTATTAACATAACACCACTATCACAGACACTCTTTAACGCAAGCACTGACACTCTCTAAACATATACACTGACCCTCAATAACACATGAACTCACACTTTTAAACACAACAATTAACGCTCTTAAACACTACAACTGAAAATCTTAAACACTATCAATTAGACTATTCAAACACAATCGCTGACACTCAATAACACATGAACTGACACTTTTATACACTATGAATTCATTTAAAACTCGTCGTGACATTTTTGCATACAATTGATACTTACTGACACAAAACTATTATTACAAACACTCTTTAACACTATCAGTGGCACTCTCTAAACACATGTGGCACTCAATAACACATGAATTGACAATATAAACTCTACAACTGACACTCATAATGATGTGGAACAAGTGAATACTATTGTGCAACCAATAATCAAGTAAATTGGGCTTTGTTTAAAGCAATTAGTTATTTGTTCCAGGCAGTTATATGGTAAAAGGCAGGCAGTTAATCTGGTGAAAGGGTGGCAGTTAACTGGAAGTTTTAAACAGCAACAGACATAACTTTCTCCAAACAGATGTAACCTTTCAAGTCAGACCCTTTCTTTTATTTCTAAGGCCTATAAATAGATCTTTATCTAATTGTATTCAGCATTATTGTACTGATATTTGAGTTTTATACAGATTTCTTTCTTTGTGTGAAGAGCGTTTGTCTTCTACATTATTTTAGTCCCGTGTCAGTTGGTATCGAGCCTTGGTTTTTCCTTGGCAATGGCTGATGACAAAGAACCATCTCTTTCAGACGTGCTAAGAGAAATACAAGCAGTAGCGGGGGCGCTTCAAACTCTCTCTGTTCGAGTTGATCGAACAGAAGCAGAGCTGCAAGCAGTGCAAACTGCCCAAGGTAACCTGAATGGTGAAGGAGGCAAGAGAATTCCTCAGGCACCACAGGGCAATCGTGTCCATGTTCAGGCTAATGAGGATGAATCATCAGATGAGGAAGTTGCTGAGATCTTTGGCAGAAACCTTAATCATCATAGGGATAATCAACAATTTAGACATGATGAAATTCGATTGAAGGTGGATCTTCCTCCTTTCAATGGGAATTTAAATATTGAAGATTTTTTGGATTGGGTAGCAGAGGTGGAAAGATTTTTTGATTTTGCAGAAATACCCGAGAATAGACAAGTGAAGTTGGTTGCATATCGTTTAAAAGGTGGAGCATCATCATGGTGGGAACAAGTTCAAGCCCAACGACGGCGTTTGGGAAAACAACCTGTTAGATTATGGCCAAAAATGAAAAGAATGTTGATGAATAGATTCCTCCCTCTGGATTATGATCAATTTTTGTTCCATCAATATCAAACATTGACGCAAGGGCAGAAATCAGTGACTGAATATACGGCAGATTTTTTGCATCTTGCATCTCGTAATAATCTAATGGAAACTGAAGGGCAGCAAATTGCAAGATATGTTCATAGGTTGAAGCCAGCAATTCGTGACAAAATTGGATGTCAAATTATCCTAAGCCTTAGGTGAGGCTCAGAATATGGCGCGACGTGCAGAATCTATGGGATTTCGGAGCTTCCATGGGAAAGAAGAGACTCGCAGGACTGTTGCCGAGTCATCCAGAACAAACACTAAGCCAATCATGGGAAATACTTCAGAACCTGGAAAGTACGATTCAGCAGCAAAAGAGTCGGGGAAGAATCAAGTTAGCAATCCCTACGCTTATCCAGCCAAAGATAAGTGTTATAGCTGTCAGGAGATTGGACACAAATCAAATAATTGCCCTCGACGACGTCCAGTTAATATGGCTGACTTTGATGATGGTAACAGTGGATATGAAGATGAGAATGAAGGCGTTTGCGAACGAGATGGGGGAGATGAAGAATTGCAGCAGACCTTAGTGGTCCGAAAAGTCTTACTAGCACCTAGAAGAGATGATTCGCAGTGGAATGCTTTATTCAGAACAAGGTGCACAATTTTTAATCCTATTTTTGAACTGATTATTGATAGTGGCAGTTGCGAAAATATCATATCTCGAAATTTGGTCAATGCATTAAAGTTACGGTAGAGAGACATCCTGAACCATATACTGATTAAAAATGGTGATGGAATTAAAGTGAAGGAAAGGTGTCGTGTGCCTCTAACTATCGGCAAATACTATAAAGATGAGATTATGTGCGATGTAGTAGATATGGATACCTGTCAATTGTTATTTGGCAGACCATGGCAGTTCGATCTTGGTACCACCCGTAATGGACGAGATAACTGTCAAGGATTAGATAAAGAGATAGTCAGAGCCAATCATACATGAAAGAGAGATAATTAATATGAGAGACTCAAATAATATTGTATGAATGACTCAAGTATTATTGATCATATGAGTAGGGTATTTATACAAGAGGATGGAGTACTCTCCAAGCTGTTCTAGACTATTCTAAATTACATAAGGAAAAGGAAATAGTAATCCTAATAGGAAAGTAAATAATACAATGTCTAGGAAATATACAATTCTAACTATAGAAGGATTCTAATATCCTTAACATGCTCCCGCAAGATGGACGACCGATAGGAGAGTCCAATCTTGAAAGTAATGAGATGAACCGGATTGATGAAGCGAGTTGATTTGATGTCGTCGCAAGACGGGCTTTGGCACTTTTACGTTGCGAGACGGTCTTTGGCACTTTTACGTCGCGAGACGGTCTTTGGCACTTTTACGTCGCGAGATGGTTTTATGTGTTTGGTCGCTACAAAGGTGGAGTTGCTGCTACAAAGGCAAAAGATTGGTTGCTACTAAGGCAAAAGTGATTGCTACTAAGGCAAAAGTTGGTTGCTACAAAGGCAAAGTTGGTTGCTACTAAGGCAAAATTGGTTGCTACTAAGGCAAAAGTGATTGCTACTAAGGCAAAAGTTGGTTGCTACAAAGGCAAAGTTGGTTGCTACTAAGGCAAAAGTGATTGCTACTAAGGCAAAAGTTGGTTGCTACAAAGGCAAAGTTGGGGGTATGGTTTGAGGGATTAGTTGGGTTAGTGAGTGGGTTTAATACTTTTGAGGGAGAGGCTGATGGGGACGGTAGTGGAGAAAAAAAAATGGCAGCAATGTGTATGAATTTGTTGGGAAAATATGGGTCTAAAGAAAGTGGGTTCTAAAAGAATAGAGAGATTAAAATTTGATGAAAAAAAAAAAAAAAAATTGATGGAGGATATATATGAACGGAGAGGTTGCTGGAGTTTTCAATAATGGGGCCTGACTTGATGGTGGCATCTTTTAGATCGGGTAGGAGACTTGTGGCAGCCATTATGTAGGCCACGGGTGTAGGAGGAGTAGGGAATGATTTGATGGCGGCTTGAGGGTGTTGCCGTGGTGGTGTTTGTATGGTGGTTGGCGGAAGCTAGTGTTGGGGTAGGGTTTTTGGTGGAGAAGTCCCATAATGGATCATAGCTTTGATACCATGTCAAGGATTAGAGAAAGAGATAGTCGGAGCCAATCATACATGAAAGAGAGATAATTAATATGAGAGACTCAAATAATATTGTATGAATGACTCAAGTATTATTGATCATATGAGTAGGGTATTTATACAAGAGGATGGAGTACTCTCCAAGCTGTTCTAGACTATTCTAAATTACATAAGGAAAAGGAAATAGTAATCCTAATAGGAAAGTAAATAATACAATGTCTAGGAAATATACAATTCTAACTATAGAAGGATTCTAATATCCTTAATAATAACATTTATCAATTTGAGAAGGATGGAAGGAGGATAACGTTGTTACCATTAGGGTTCAAGCAGAAGATTGAGCCACAAAAAATGGAGAATTTCTTAATCATCACTCATTCTGACACAGATTGTATATGCGATGCCCGACATACTAAGGAGATTCATGCCTTGGTTGTGAAGGCAGTGTTACTAACAGCAGGAGACGAGTCAAGAGAACAACTCCCTGATGTAGTGAGAGGCTTGCTGGAAGATTTCAAGGAGATCGTACGTGAAGAGCTTCCTGCAGAATTACCACCAATGAGGAATATTCAGCATGCTGATTAGGTTCCTGGAGCTACTTTACCAAATTTACCTCATTACCAAATGAGCCCGAAAGTGAATGCAATTTTACAGCAAATGGTGGAAGAGTTGCTATTAAAGGGAATGATACGGGAAAGTATGAGCCCGTGTGCAGTTCCGGCTTTACTAACTCCAAAGAAAAATGGATCTTGGCGTATGTGTATAGACAGTCGGGCCGTAAACAAAATTACAGTACGTTACAGATTCCCAATCCCGCGGCTGGAAGATATGCTAGATTACTTGTCCGGAGCAAGAATTTTCAGCAAGATTGATTTGCGAAGTGGTTATCATCAAATCCGCATTCGACCGGGAGACGAATGGAAGACAGCTTTCAAGACAAAGGAGGGTCTGTATGAGTGGCTTGTTATGCCATTCGGATTGTCGAACGCTCCAAGCACTTTTATGCGTTTAATGAATGAAGTATTAAAACCGTTTACGGGTAAATTTGTCGTGGTTTATTTTGATGATATCCTAATATACAGTGCTAATGAAGATGGGCACATGGAGCATTTGCGGCAGATTCTGACAGTATTGCAGGATAATAAGCTTTATATTAATTTGAAGAAGTGCAACTTTCTTCAAACAAGCCTCATATTTTTAGGCTTTGTTGTCAGCAGCGAAGGAATTCGAGTTGATGAAGAGAAGGTTAAAGTGATTCGAGAATGGCCAACACCAAAATCTATTTCAGAACTGCGTAGTTTCCATGGACTTGCTACTTTCTACAGGCGATTCATTCGGAACTTCAGCACCATAGTTGCACCACTAACAGATTGTCTAAAGAAGGGAAATTTTTGGTGGGGAATTGAACAGACAAAAGGCTTCGAGTTGATTAAAGAGAAGTTATGTACCGCTCCAGTACTTGCTCTCCCTAGTTTTGAAAAATTATTTGTAGTAGAATGTGACGCTTGTGGAGTAGGAATTGGTGTTGTACTCTCTCAAGATGGTAAGCCAGTGGCATATTTCAGTGAGAAGTTAAGTGAGACACGACGGAAGTGGTCAACTTATGATCAAGAATTCTATGCAGTCATTCGAGCCTTAAAGCATTGGGAACACTATCTTATCATGATCAGTTTGTTTTGTATACTGATCACCAGGCCTTAAAGTATATCAATAGTCAAAAAAGTATCAGCAAGATGCACGCAAGATGGGTTGCATATTTACAACAGTTTCCATTCACATTGAAGCACAAGTTCGGGAGTCAGAACAAGCCTGCAGATGCATTAAGTAGGCATGCTACTTTGCTAGTGACAATGAGCCACGAGGTCACTGGTTTCGAGGTTCTTCGTGACTTGTACCCGGATGATGAAGACTTTGGTAATATATGGGTCAAACTACCTTTTGAGGATTTTTACAATCATGAAGGGTATCTCTTCAATGGAAATCGTTTATGTATTCCTCGCACGTCCTTGAGGGACAAGCTAGTTCGCGATCTGCATGGTGGCGGTTTAAGTGGGCATCTTGGTAGAGAGAAGACTATTCATAGCCTGGAGGAGAGATATTTTTTGCCTCAATTGAAGAGAGAAGTAGGGCGATATGTGAGCCGGTGTCACGTTTGTCAAACAGCTAAAGGGCAAGCACAAAATACTGGCCTTTACATGCCTTTACCCATTCCAACAGCTATTTGGGAAGATCTATCAATGGATTTTGTTCTTGGTCTGCCCAGACTCAGCGTGGGGTTGATTCTGTTTTCGTTGTTGTGGACAGATTTTCCAAAATGGTGCATTTCATCCCTTGTAAGAAGACATCTGATGCTTCACATATAGCAAGACTATTCTTTCGAGAAGTGGTTCGTTTGCATGGTGTGCCAAAGTCCATTACTTCGGATCGTGATACTAAATTTCTTAGCCACTTCTGGATGACATTGTGGTGTATGTTCGACACTTCTCTGAATTTTAGTAGCACAGCACACCCACAAACTGATCGACAGACCTAAGTTGTCAATCGAACCCTTGGAAACCTAATTCGCTGTATTTGTGGAGATCGTCCAAAACAATGGGATTATGCCTTGCCACAAGCTGAGTTTGCGTTCAACAATGCTGTTCATAGTTCCACAGGAAAGTCACCTTTCACCATTGTTTATCAAAAGCCGCCGCAACATGCTGTAGACTTGGTGAAACTACCACAAGTCGCGGGAAGGAGTGTGGCTGCTGAAAATTTAGCTAGGGAGACCATTGACTTTCAGGCTGAGGTTCGTCAAAAATTCTATACTAGTTTGCTTTCAAAAACTATTACGTTCTTATCCTAAAACAGTAATTTTCAAGAGGTTTCATCTTAGAATTATCACCACACTTGACATGTCTGCATAACTTGTTGATGTGCCCTCATTAATACACCTGGTGGTTCTGAACATCATACACTATTTCTCCATTTCATTAAAAGAGTCTTGGTTTCTGTTTTGGAACACTCCATAAACAATTCCATTTGATTATTTATTTAGACAAATAGAGACTTGTATGAATGTGTATATTATACCTCTGGCTTTTAAAGGGGGCGGCTGGACTCTCTGTGTGGGATGGATGTGTATATTATACCTCTTTGTCAAAATCCCTGCACTCAACAGTTCACTTGCTTTTCAAATATACTTGGGTTTGACACATTTGGTTAATGTTTTTATAATTATTTGCAAAGCCATGAAAATAAATTTTCCGGTTCATCATATTTTCAATTTCTTAATCAGCAATATGGGAACTCAAATGCTTGTCTTGGCTAGGTATAAAATGCAACAGAGAAACTGCTTACAATGGGACTCAAAAATAGGAATCAACATGGCCAGTGCGTATAGATTTTCAGGTAAAATTGCAAAAAAGTACCTCAGGTTTCTTAATATAGACTGGAGTCGCGACCATACAAAACAGCAAAAACTCCTCATGATGACATATTTCTTTGCATAAAAGCAGCAGCTGTCTGCTCCAACCTAGTGATCCTTCTCTTAGTATCCTCGGGCTTATATTTTAGGACTGCAAAGTTAAGTTGGGAGGAACAGTAAGAAACATAACAGAGGAACATGCATGGGAATAGAATATGGCTTTATTTTATAGGTAATACTAAAGTTACAAAAAATGTCACAAAAATTGGTTTACAAAATGATGTGTCATGATTTTGTTGGTGCTTTCAATTAGAGTGTGGCGGGTCCACAACTGATGCAACCAATAAAATACGGCCACCTCATTTTGTATCCCTATTTTTGTGAAACAGTTTTTGCGTCCCTAGCATTGCCCTTATTTTATATAGCAACCCAAAAATTTCACAAAGCCAATGAAAAAACAGTATATGCAACTCCAAGGACTTGGAAGGTACATTTTTTTGACAAGAAGGATTAAGACATTAGACCAAGAGCTGAACAAATGCAGCCATTATGTGCATGCAACTGATGTGAATCTTCAAAAGCTTTCATGTGCCATCTTGTTTCTCCATATTGCTTTTGCGGATAAACTAGAGTAGGAGTCATAATAAAAAAGAAACACGTCGTAATCATACACTTTATCAGGATGTACCGCTTTCATCTTACGTTGAAAACAGCAATATCCATTTATGTACCAATATGAAGGAAATAAAGGGCATTTGGTGCGAACTCATCTGATTAACTATGCACCTTTTCCTTTTTCAATGCCAAAAGGTCACAGTAATCTTTTTTGTTAACTAATTAATTACAAAATCTAACAGGCTTTTAACATTTTATATTTGTATGATGATGTCAATTTCCCAATGCTGCAGTTTTCATTGAACAATACTCACTCCACCCCTGCTCAATGTGCACACTTGCTATTGGGCATGAGAATAAAGGACAGAACACACACACACACACACACATATATACACATTCAAAAGTATAGTTAGTGGAGAAGAGGTTGTGACTATGATAAGTGGGATAGAATTTGCAAGAGGGATCCAAATTGCATGAATTGTTAGTGGAGAAGAGGTTATGAGTATGATAAGTGGGATGGGATCTGCAAGTGTGACGCACAATTTAAGTGTGCGTACGACAAGTGGGGTGAGTAAATATAATAATAGAAGAATAATCAACCTGAATGTTGTTACTAAAAATTGGTCAAGAACACCAACTTGGATCAGGTGCTCAGCACATTTCACTTGTTCATGTTCCAAAATAATTTCAACGGCTTACACTAATTCTGGATTTTAGGGCCTACAGAATTAAATTTTTATTAAAAGAAAATACATCAGCCGACAAAACAGAGATGCAACTAACAAACTTATGAAGCAATAATGAAGAATATCAGAGATGCTGATGACTACCATTCCTTCTGGGGTAAGAATCCTGGTCATCTCGACTCAAATCCATGTCAAGTATCTGCAAGAGCCCATAAAAGGAAATGCAACCTTGTCATCCGTGACACTGGATAAGAGAGACCTAATATCTTTTCAAGGATAATGACTTAAGATGGCCAAAATCATACCATTGCTTCAACATCAGAATAACAGGGCACATCATCTTCATTCCCTGTCGGGAACTCGTCCTGATTTGCCGGAGAACGTGTTGCTGCCAGATCAGGAACAGTTGGTTCGGTGGGGTCTACATCAGCCTGGAATGTTTCTTCATTTAGAATGGTCACTGGGTTTTGTGCTTCCTGATTACTACCAATGCCATTATTCTCTGGAAAGCTTTTCAAGTGATCAGAATCCCCAGCTTGCTTGTCAAAACAAAGCCATCAAGGTTGTTGCTCGGACAATTCGCCTGTTCAGACTTTCCAACCATCTCATTCAAGGGCTGTAGAAAAACATCATCATTAAACGGGATGTAAGGGTCCTCAGTGTTTAAGACGCAGCAAACAACCCCATTACAATCATCTGAAGGAAGCATTCCATTAGGAATAGGAGAATCCAACAAAAGGGAGCATTCGTTTTCTTTAGAGTGCTCAATCTCTGTCATTCGAGCAGAGGCCTCTGCAGAAACAAGGGGGTCATATAACAAACCATTCCACCGATCTTGAAGTTCTTCAACAGTGAATCTTTGCGAGAAATTTTCTGCACCTTTTGCAAGAGATACAAAAGAAACACCATCCTGGAACAGAAGACAGACACATATCATATATAATTTCACATGAGTAGTATAACTTCACCTCAACGGCTTTCCAAAAGTAGTTGACGGTCCCAGATTATTTTGGCCATAGCAGCCAGATTATTTTGGTGATTGAGTCTAGCACTATCCATAGCAGCCAGATTATTTTGGCCAAGTTATTAAGTAATTCCTTTTCGTTATCACCTTGCTCTAGCAGATTCCAATCCGAGTGATTTTTATTGATTAATTTTTATAGTATTAGCAAAACTCATTCCTATGAAGGGGAGCCTTGGCGCACAAGTTTAGATGTTGCGGTGTGACCTTGAGGTCACGGCTTAAAGTCCTGAGAGCAGCCTCTTGCATTTATTCAGGGAAAGGTTTGCCTACATCTCACCCTTGTGTTGGGGGCCCATTCCCAGGCCCTCCTTGCGCAGGTATGCTTTTTGCACAGGGATTCCCTTATTCTTGTTTACCAGTAGGCCTTCCTATGTTAGGATGTGTCTTAAACATGTGATCTACAATCTAAATGGTTTGGTACTTAGGCATAATCGTTAAAAATATGAAAGCGAGAAGATACATACCATAGTACTAACGTTCGCACATGCCAAGACCTAACCCCCTAATGCTGGAAAGAAAACGACAAGCTGGATTTAGGAATGTCAAAATAAATGCTTGTGTGCAGTTTCAAAGCAACCGGCATGTTTTACCTTAAGAAGACAAAGTATCGCCACCATAAAAATGTCAAAAAGTATTTTAAAAGAAAACTAAGATTGTTTTGCTGTAATGTTGTAAGTCATGTAAAAGCCTTGAAAACACATTTTTCATGTTGTGAGTCCTCACGTGAGAAGTTAAATTTAAAAGAATTGATTTTCACACAACTTATAAATCGCAAGTTGAACATGCATAACCTTGGGGTGAAAATGGTTTATCCATGAGTTATCCATTAAGACTTTTCAATGCTTTAAGCTATTCGACAATGTTATTTGTACATTGTACAGCACAAATAATTCATATCAAAGTCTTAATGAATAAACATGGACAAGCCATTGCCACCTACATGAGCTAACAATTGTTTCTCTTAGCACATGGCTGATAACTTATCATTTGATCATGTGAATGGTTTCAAACGGTTGTTGCATGCAATGCGATAGAAAAAGACTATCCAAGATATTCGCAATATTTAGTAACAAAAGGAGTATACGAGTAATTATGTGAGAAGATCTATAATTATTAGCATTAATCAATGATATGTTCAGATCCTCTTTCCCCAACAAACCTTCAAATGGGAACCAAAACTTGATGCAAATAAAGACATTGAATAATGCTTGTGCAAATAGTGACAGTAATTTCCCCTCAACGGCTTTCCAAAAGTAGCTGACGGTCCCACGAAAACTCTGTAGCAAATGCATGAGCAACTAATGACATGTAATTTCCCCTTGGCGGCTTTCCAAAAGAAGTTAACAGTCACACAAAAAATAAGTACGAGAGCAATCCTCGAGGAATGTTTTTTTTTTTTTTTTTTTTTTTTTTTTTGTGTGTGTGTGTGAAAAGCAAGAGTCCACCAACTATTGTTCCCGCCCCTCAATTTCCATATGTGCAGAACTGCATGCTTGGATTTTGAGCTATCATTTGATATAGATATAAAACAGCAAACCTCAGGAGGGGTACCCTGTTGACTCACTACATCATGCCTCTACCAAATCAATTAAACCTTCAATCTAAAACTGAATCCGATTCCATGGTCCTTAATCTAAACCACCCAAGTTTATGCAAACATTCTATAACATTTTCAGGATATACCATCAAACAACAAGAAGTTCAGAAAACAAAAACACCTTAAGTTCACATACTTCATGCAACTCACACAAACACAAACAATCCCATGAATTCAAAACCCCTGAAGAGAATGTACAAATATACAGGTACACAGAACCAAATGGACACAGAAATACACATTTCCCATATACAAGACCAAAACGCTGAATTTCAAAAATTTTGAAGAGCACGAAAAACTAGATAGCTTGGCAGGACACAAAATGGACAAACCAATTACAATCCAAACAAAAAATAATAATAAAAATCCAAATTTACAAAAAGGTAGATAAACCCCACAAAATTCAAACCCATTTTCGAGACCAAATTCAAAATTCAGCATAAACACACGCATAAAAGAGCCAGAAACAGTGGATACAAAAACATAAGAGAAAATCAATGGAGGGTTTTACCTCAACAGCGTTTTTCAGCAGAATGTCATCTTGTGGGAGCCAAGAAGTTTCCTGAGACTGAGCCTCCATTCTTTGAACAACAAGTATATGTGTACTGGGAGGGAAGGAAATGAAAATAAAAATAGAAAAAAGAAAAGGTTTTTAAAATGGGTGGGGGACAAATGACAATCAGCAGAGCACTGGGGACAAATGACAATCAGCAGAGCACTCTCTGGAAACCTAAGAATTCGGCGGTGACTGATTGAGTGAGTACAACAACGTTGGATACGCATTTATATAGTCCCATTGGGGATAATTATAACCTTGGATTCGTTTAATCTAATTCTTCTAGTTTTAGTATTTTATTTAGTATGTGATCTAATTTTTTTATTGCATTGAATTTTCACCCGTTAATTCTCTTTTTGGGAAGAAAACTATTTTTTTTTAAAGTTGTTTTACTTGCTTTTGTTGATTATGGGAATTTAATTAGTTTATTTGCTTTTTTGGTATTCTGTCATTTTTCTTATCGGGTTTCAATTTTAAATTTTTAACTTTCGATTCTTTTCGAAAATGTTTCAATTGTTGATGACAACCACGAGGGAAAAAAAATGTGACATAGGGTGGAACATCATTTTTAAAGAGGTAATTTGCAGTTCGATTACTTGTGGTTGTTTCATTTTTGTAATTCCCAACCTGACTTTGTAAAAGCGTCAATTCAATTCCTAACATTATCAAATTGTTGCAATCTGATGTAATAACTAGCGAGGTATTAGTTTTGCTTAACAAAATGACAACTATATGACTTACACATGTTTTTAAAATGGCAAACTTGACACTTTGTCAGGGTATTGAAGAAACTAACCAAGTTGATAAAAAAATCATTTGTAGGGACCGCGACCACCACCACACTATCCCACATTGGTATGATATTGTCCGCTTTGGGCCTAGCCCGCACGGATTTGTTTTTGGAAACTTCCCAAAAGGCCTCATACTAATGAAGTGGGTGGGTGCTATTATATAGCTTGCAATTGTTTCCTCAATTGCCGATGTGGGACTTTGGATTGCACTCCAACAATCCTCCCCTCAAACCAAGGACCATATCCAGCGAAAGCTTGTACCAACCGGCCCACGGAACACCACCGCCTTCGATTGCAAGACTCCATTCGCAATGTCACACAAGGGGAACCCCACCAATATAAAGCACACACGCGGTCCACCCGGTCAGGAACATCCGAACCATGGCTCTGATACCACTTGTAGGGACCGCGACCACCACCACCACTTTCCCACATTAGTATGATATTGTCCGCTTTGAGCCCGGCCCGCACGGATTTGTTTTTGGGAACTTCCCAAAAGGCCTCATACTAATGAAGTGGGTGGGTGCTATTATATAGCTTGCAATTGTTTCCTCAATTGCCGATGTGGGACTTTGGGTTGCACCCCAACATCATTTATATCCCTAAATGTGATATTTAACTAGGTCTATAACCTCATTTACACTATCACCAACGACTCATCACCAGTCGACCCCACCATCACTCGCCACCACAATCAACACCCTTAAACATTCACAAACTAGTGATAAGATAACAGCTTTGTCATCGTAGACTTCTTAATCCCTGAAATTCGTAGCAATTGTAAGTAAATGATGGTTATATAGGTCAAGTGGCAATAGTAAATAGAAATTCTACAGAGGACGAATTGTCCTCAACACATTCCAAGATACGAAATTGGAGTTTCTTTATTGTTCTGCAATTCTTCTGTAGCCAGTTGAGGCCGCAATAACCAGATTGAATTCTAGTCAATGAGAGTGATTCTTATGTTAAACTTATTAACATAACACCACTATCACTAGCACTCTTTAACTCATGCAATGACACTCTCTAAACACATATGGCACTCAATAACACATGAACTTACACTTTTAAACACAACACTGACGCTCATAGACACTACAACTAACAATCTTAAACACTATCACTAACACTATTCAAACACATGAGCTGGCACTCGATATCACATGAACTGACACTTTTAAACACTATGAGTTCTTTTAATACGCGTGGTGACATTTTTGTAAACAATTGATACTTATTAACACAACATCACTATCACTTATACTCTTTAACACTATCAGTGACACTCTCTAAATACATGCATTAGCACTCAATAACACATGAATTGACAGTTTAAACACTACAACTGACACTCATAAACACTACAAATGACACTATTAAATGCTATCACTGACACTCACATGCACTTGCACTGAATAACATATGAACCAACACTTTTAAACACTATGAATGACACTATTAAACATTACAACGGACACTTTTTAACATTACAACTGACATTCTTAAACACTACCACTACTGACTTTGTCAACTCATAAAAATACTACACCGTATCTTTTTTAAAATTCTAAAAAAAAAACTGACTTCTCTTAAAATATACTCACTCTTTGACCGACTAGGAAAAACTCAAATTAGTTATACAACTCAATTTTGTTGGAACAATTATGATCCCTGAATGCCATACTCATTTCTGGACTAAGTTTGAGGAAGAGATAAAGGCGGAAGCGTATATACCTGTTGAATCCATATTGATGTCGTAGGGAGAAATACGATGAAGAAGAAGATGATGTAGGAAGAGGATCTTCTAAATGATGAGTGCCATTTAAATTCTCAAGAACTTCTAGACAATTATGAAGATGGTTAAGGAGAGAAAGTAAACAATGTAGTAGTCTTTAAGGGTTGATGGAAAACCCTTTATATACAAGACAAAAAGACACTTCATTTAGGGACCACACCTATTCAATCCTATGCAATGTTAATTTACCATTTTGCCCATCATAAATAGAAAAATTACATTTCAGGAATTCTATATATTTTATTATTTACTACACTTTATATTAACATTATAGGTATGATTTCATGTATGAAAAAGCTAAATGACTTGTAATGCAAGCCATGTTCTAACAATCTCCCACTTGGGTTGCAAAACAAGTCTTTCCATTAAAATCATAAGTATAACATAAATGACAACCCAAATGTACACTTTGTTGTCACTTATAACAATCTCGTCCATTAGCATACAAGTATAAGGACTAAAGGGGCAGTCGTTGTAATTGATTCGCAACTAAACCCACAATAATCACATATACAAATCCAACTAAATGACATAGATCAAAAGTGTAGATGTGTAGCATGGAACAAAATAAATATATATATATATATTCTTCTAACTAGTCCAACTTTAAACAAATGAGATCAAAACTTTAATAATAATAGAACAATTAAGAAACAACACAAACTTCCACTATATTAAATGTTATCAAAAGTTGTTACACCCATATGAGCAACATGCTCGTGAAACGCTAAAGGTAATAACGCCTTAGTAAATGGATCCGCTAACATAGAGTTTGTACCAATAAGTTGTATTTCTATTTGTTCATTTTGTACTCTTTCTCTTACAACAAGAAACTTAATGTCTATATGCTTAGACTTGGATGAACTCTTGTTATTGTTGGAGTACAAAACCGCTGCCCTATTGTCACAATATAACTTAATAGGTCTTTCGACACTATCGATAATTCGCAGTCCCTCTAAAAACTTACGCAGCCATATAGCTTGATTGGATGCCTCGAAACAAGCAACAAACTCGGCTTCCATGGTAGAGGAAGTAACGAGTGTCTGCTTGGCACTTCTCCAAGAAACTGCTCCACCAGCTAATGTGAAGACATAACCAGACGTTGATTTACGGCTGTCTTAGCATCCAGCAAAGTCGGAATTGGAATACCCAATGATCTCAAGATGATCCGACTTTGAAAATGTAAGCATGTAGTCCTTGGTGTTTTGTAAATACCGCATCACTCTTTTGGTTGCAACCAAATGTTCTCTCCCCGGATTGCTTTGGTATCTACCAAGCATCCCAACAATAAAGGCAAGGTCTGGACGAGTCCAGACTTGCGCATACATTAAGCTTCCTACTGCTGATGCATAAGGGATATTTTCCATATACTTGGTTTCAAAATTATTTTTAGGACATTGATTGAGACTGAATTTATCTCCTTTAGTAACAGGGGTGTCATGTGGTTTACAGATTTGCATGCTAAACCTTTGTAATACATTTTCTATATAGACCTTTTGTGATAATCCTAAAGTACCTCGTGAGCGATCACAGTGTATTTGGATTCCTAATACAAAAGATGCCTCACCAAGATCTTTCATTTCAAATTTGTTTGAAAGAAATTTCTTAGTTTCTTTAAGAAGGTTCATGTCATTACTAGCAAGCAAAATATCATCCACATATAAGACTAAGAATATAAATTTACTCCCACTGAACTTATGGTATATACAATCTTCACCAAGATTCGTTTCAAAGCCAAACGAAAGAATTACTTGATTAAATTTTAAATACCATTGACGAGAAGCTTGCTTGAGCCCATAAATGGATTTCTTAAGTTTACAAACTAATTGATTAGTTTGATCCAAATCAGTCACCATTTCTGCTTTCTTCATATAGATAGTTTCCTCAATGTATCCATTAAGAAAAGTTGTATTTACATCCATTTGATGAAGCTCAAGATCATAATGTGCTACTAGTGCCATAATGATCCTAAAGGAGTTTTTAGAAGATACCGGAGAGAATGTTTCTTTGTAATCAATACCTTCCTTTTGAGTAAAACCTTTAGCAACAAGACGAGCTTTATATCTTTCCACATTACCTTGTGAATCCTTTTTGGTTTTAAATATCCATTTACAACCAATAGGTTTCACATCTTTAGGTAATGGGACAAGATCCCAAACGTCGTTGTCTTTTATAGATTTTAACTCTTCATTAATGGCATTGATCCACTTATGAGAATTAGGACTATTAATGGCTTCATGGAAGGTGAGAGGCTCATCTCCCACTAAACCTAAGTGTCCTTCATTCTCGGTAAGATACACCTCATAATCATCCGAAATGGCACTTCTTCGTACTCTATTGGATCTCCTTAAGGGCACCGGTTCTTCCTCATTTTGAGGTTGTTGAATTTCCTCATCATGATCAACATTTTCATGTTGTTAAATATTTATAGGGGAGTCATTGTTTTGAATTGTATGTTCCTCTTGAATTTCAGGTACAAGTACTTGATTTTCAATTGGAACTACAATGGGAAGAGCTATAGAAATGGATGCCTCTTCCTCTTCAAATTCAAAACAACTATTCCTAATTTCCCCTCTAAACTCAATATCCTCATGTAGATACCCCGGGGAACCACGGCTTGGCTAGAGCGCGTGAATTACCTAGGATGTCTAATTGTGTTTTAGAGTCGCCACCCACGTTTTAGAGGAACGCGAGAAAACCAAAGAAAATAGCCTTTTTTATTGATTACGAAACCAAAGATTCTTGAGATGAGGGGTTCGGGGGTTAGGTGACGGAGTGGAAAGTACTTAAACACCCACTCCGCCCCGCTTACGCGGGTCTTGCTACTTTTGGTGTTCTAATACTAAAGAGAAAAGTCCTTCAATTATTAATGTAAGAAGTGCTAACAATTACAATGGAAAGAAAGGGGAAAATTAAAAGGAAATTAAAGAGAATTGTTTTTATTTATTAATTTATGCTAAAAGATTACATGTAACAATTATGCCAAACAATTACATGAAGAAGTGAAATGAAAATTAAAGTGGAATTTGGAATGTTGGGATGTAACCTTGGCCAAACTTCAATAGTGAAGTGGCCTTTTCGTTGTATCCCTTTTATGGAGATTGCATATGTTGGGTTTCCAAGTAACATGCGCAGCGGAATATAGCAATTAAAATTTTAAGAAACCCAAAGCCATGGATCCACTCATATGATTAAATCAAATACAACATAATGAATAAAGGAAAAAACTAACCCTTGATGACTATCAAAGTTTTTCTTCGGTCTTGGTGGAGAAACTTGAAGACTTGATCACGATCACAAAGCTTGAACACGAACTTTGAAGATGATGATTTTCACCCTCTAGCGGTATCCACACTTCGAACGAATATCAAAGGAGCTTCTTTGATCTTGGTTGCTAGACCAATATTATGAAACACACTTTCACAATACAATAAAGAACTATATGGAATTTATTTTGTGAATTATTTTGTTCCTCAATCAATGATATCTTAGAACAAAATAAAATCTCTCTCAAACTCTTTGAGACTCACAAAAGCACTAGTCAATATGGTCTGGCCGAATTGGTGTTTTTATACACAATTAAAACCTATTCCAAATAGGTAACTTGTGCCAAAAACCTTTCCTAATCGAATTAGGAATTTTCCTGTCGGCAGCACCAGGCGCCCGCCTGCAAAGGACCAGGCGCCCGCTTGAATGACCAGAAGGTCCGGGCCATTTAGAAATCATTCAGGCGCCCGCCTGGTTCAACCCAAGCGCCCGCTTGGTTGACCAGGAAGCCCAGAATAATTCCAGAAATTCCCTTGAGGTCCTTCGACCCTAAATTCCAATATAGTCCTCTTATTTAAGATTCGTTCTATTGTGTGTAACCATCTAGGATTATACTAAGTTGGCAATGGGCTCAAACATGATTCCATAAGATATGATTAGGTTCTAGCAAACCGTCATACCTACCCAAATAGTATAACTGGATACAAGTTCGCATTCCTTTAGAATATGTCATAACCCCTTTGTCCACGATGTTATTGAACACAAGTCATGGTCAAACAGTCAACTTGTATTGTTCAATACTTTCTCGATTCTGAATATGTTGATAATTCAAACGCTATTGATCCAATCAATCCATTTGAGTCCGGCCGAACATTTCATCAACATCATTCCTTCGAGGGGCCCAAGCTTGACATCTCTCCGTGGAGGGACAAATCCATTCAGCTTATTATTCTTCCCAACGGGAATCCGATTATGCCAATCATACCCTTTATAACTACCGTGTTAAGGTAGCGTTTGAATATGTCAAACACAATGTTCATCAAGTGGAAGACAATAATAACTTCATGTCTAAGGATTCGAATGACATAACTAATATGAGATATATGTATGACATAGACCATGACATAAATCTCATACAACGGGTCATGTCCAGTACCTTGTTCCAAACAAGTACCCATAAATCTAACATGATCATCTCATGATCATTTAGCCTTTATACTAGTGCTTAACAAGTACTAGGGACGGAGATTATTATAAGTAAACATGAACAACAATAATAATCAAAATATCTCTTTATTGATATAAAATAAATGATAACAATTACAACGTTTATTAAACCTGCCTAGGGCACCACTACCAACAATCTCCCACTTGCCCTAGGCCCAATCTCTCATGTATCTAATAGCCATGGACCTAACATGACCATCATGTTTAGCTTGTGGAAGTCCCTTTGTTAGCGGGTCCGCAACATTGTCATCAGTAGGAACTCTGCATGTATTTACGTCTCCCCTATCAACGATCTCTCGAATGATATGAAAACGCCTAAGTATGTGTTTGGATTTCTGATGTGCTCTTGGTTCCTTTGCTTGAGCAATAGCCGCATTATTATCGCAATAAAGGTCTATTGGATTAGCAATACTAGGAACCACTTCAAGTTCAGTTATGAACTTCTTAATCCAAACAGCTTCCTTTGCAGCATCCGATGCAGCAATATACTCAGCTTCTGTTGTAGAATCAGCGGTTGTACTTTGCTTGGAACTCTTCCAACTTACAGCTCCACCATTTAACATAAACACAAAACCCGATTGCGATCGGCTATCATCTTTGTCGGTTTGGAAGCTTGCATCCGTGTAAGCATTTACAACGAGATCATCTTCCATTCCTCTATAGACCAAAAATGAGTCTTTAGTTTTTCTCAAGTACTTAAGAATCGCTTTCACAGCTATCCAGTGATTTTCGCCAGGGTCGGATTGGTATCTACTTGTCATGCTCAAAGCATAAGATACATCCGGCCTAGTACAAATCATGGCATACATGATGGACCCAATTACCGAAGCATATGGAACATCATTCATTTTCTCACGCTCATCGTTTGTCTTAGGACATTGAGTCTTGCTTAGAGAAACTCCATGTAACACGGGCAAGGTGCCTCTCTTAGAATTTTCCATACGGAATCTTCTAATGACCTTGTCAATGTATGTACTTTGGCTTAAACCAAGTAGCCTCCTTGATCTATCTCTATAGATCTTAATTCCAAGTATATATGCGGCTTCACCCATATCTTTCATTGCAAAACACTTTCCTAACCAAGTCTTCACAGACTGAAGTATAGGAATGTCGTTTCCAATGAGTAATATGTCATCCACGTATAAAATAAGGAATAGCACTAGTCTCCCACTAATCTTCTTGTATACACATGGCTCATCTTCGTTCTTGATGAAACCAAACTCTTTGACCGATTCATCAAAACGGAGATTCCAACTCCTAGAAGCTTGCTTCAATCCATAGATGGATCTCTGCAATTTGCATACCTTAGAATCTTGTTCAAAACCTTCTGGTTGTGTCATATACACATCCTCTTGAAGTTTTCAATTCAGGAAAGCGGTTTTGACGTCCATCTGCCACATTTCATAGTCATGATATGCGGCAATGGCAAGCAAAACTCTTATAGAATTGATCATTGCTACGGGTGAAAAGGTCTCATCATAGTCAATACCATGAACTTGCCTATAACCTTTCGCTACAAGCCTAGCTTTGTAAGTATGCACCTTCCCATCCATGTCAGTCTTCTTCTTGAAGACCCATTTGCATCCTATGGTTTTTACACCTTCGGGCGCATCAATCAAATTCCAAACTTGATTGTCTTGCATGGATTGCAATTCGGATTCCATGGCTCCAAGCCACTTGTCCGAATCAGGAGAAGACATCGCCTCTTGGTAGGTTGACGGTTCATCATTCTCAATGATTTCTACCTCATTACTATCCGTTACGAGAAATCCATATCTCTCGGGCTCGGATCGTAACCTACTAGATCAGCGAGTTGCTTGTGTATTTTGAACAGGTTCCACAACTCCTTGTGGTTCTTGTTCTTGTTCCACTATTGGTTCAATGTTATTTTCTGGGTCTCGAATTTCTTCAAGATTTATTTTACTCCCACTGATTTCTTTGGAGAGAAACTCTTTATCTAGAAAGACACCAGTTCGGGCAACAAACACTTTGTTGTCCTCACGGTTGTAAAAGTAATATCCTCTAGTTTCCTTAGGATATCCCACGAAAATACATTTATCAGATTTGTGTGCAAGTTTGTCTGAGACAAGTCTTTTGACAAAAGCTTCGCAACCCCAAATCTTCATGAAAGATAGACAAGGCTTCTTTCCGCTCCACATCTCATATGGAGTCTTTTGAACCGATTTAGTTGGAACACGATTTAGTGTGAAAGCAGCGGTTTCTAGGGCGTAACCCCAAAAGGATATTGGAAGATCAACTTGACTCATCATTGATCGAACCATGTCTAACAAAGTCCGATTCCTCATCTCGAACACACCATTCCATTGTGGTGTTCCGGGTGGAGTCAATTGTGAAACTATTCCACAATTCTTTAGATGATCATCAAATTCTTGACTCAAGTATTCTCCACCTCGATCTGATCGAAGTGCCTTAATACTTTTGCCAAGTTGTTTTTCTACTTCATTTTGAAATATTCTAAATATCTCAAATGCTTCACTTTTATGTTTCATTAGGTAAACATACCCAAAATAATCATCAGTGAAGGTTATGAAGTATTGAAATCCTCCCCTAGCATTGCTACTTAATGGTCCGCATACATCGGAATGTATCAACCCCAATAAGTCGCTTGCCCTTTCACCCAACTTGGTAAAAGGTGTCTTAGTCATTTTTCCAAAAAGACACGACTCACAAGTATCATATGACTCGAGGTCACATGAACCTAAAAGTCCGTCCCCATGGAGTTTTGAGATACGCTTCTCATTAATATGACCAAGACGGCAATGCCATAAATAGGTATGATTTACATCATTAGGTTTAGATTTCTTATTTACATGATAGACATTGTCATTATTCTCATTCTTGACATCCAAGATATAAAGGCCATTAAATGAATTAGCAATACCATAAAGCACATCATTTAAATAAATAGAAAATTTCTTAGTCTCAATAAGAAACTTAAAACCTTCATTATCCAAACAAGAAATTGAAATAATATTTCTGCTTAAATCCGGAACATAATAACAATTGTTCAAAACAAGAATTAATCCGGAAAGTAAAGTGACTTCATAAGTCCCTACGGCTAATGCAGCAACTCTTGCTCCATTCCCCACGCGTAGATCTACTTCACCTTCTTTAAGCAGTCTCCTATTCTTTAGTCCCTGCACATTTAGACAAATGTGAGAACCACATCCGGTATCCAATACCCAAGAATCAGTGGTAGAAAGGAGAATATCTATCATATAGATACCTGAAGTCGACGCAGCCTTGCTGCCCTTCTTCTTCTTTTGCTCTTCCAAGAAAGCCTTGCAATTACGTTTCCAATGACCAATTTCTTGACAATGGAAACAGATTGCATCCTTTTGTGAATCGGGTTTTGCCTCAGAAGCCTTGGCAACCTTTGTCTTGCTTATTTTGGGTTTGACAACTTTCTTACCCTTTCCTTTGGCACTAGCCTTCTTCCCATCATGAACCAAGAGTACGGAGAACCTTTCTCCACAATTTTCATCTCTGCAGTTTTGAGCATCCCATGCAACTCAGAGAGATTCTTATCCATTCCATGCATGTTATAATTCATCACAAAACTGATTATAACTTTTAGGCAATGAATTAAAAATGAGATCCGTGGCTAGCTCCAATGGGATTGGATAGCCAAGTTTCTCAAGGTGCTCTACATAATCTTTCATTTTAAGAAAGTGAGGTCTCACTTGTTGCCCTTCATTTATTTTACTAGTAGTGAATGCAACAATGGTCTTGTACCTCTCTTGCCTAGCTTGCTCTTGAAACATGGTTCTCAACTCCACGCCTATCTCATAGGCTTCCAAATGTTCCAAACTTTGTTGGAGTTTTGAACACATAGCAGCAAGCATGAGACAACTTACATCTCTAGAATCATTACGATGTTTCTTGTAATTGTCTCTTTCTACCCTAGGGGCAGTAGGCGGTGGTTCAGCAGGGAGAGGCCCATCGAGAAACTTGAAGACTTGATCACGATCACAAAGCTTGAACACGAACTTTGAAGATGATGATTTTCACCCTCTAGCGGTATCCACACTTCGAACGAATATCAAAGGAGCTTCTTTGATCTTGGTTGCTAGACCAATATTATGAAACACACTTTCACAATACAATAAAGAACTATATGGAATTTATTTTGTGAATTATTTTGTTCCTCAATCAATGATATCTTAGAACAAATAAAATCTCTCTCAAACTCTTTGAGACTCACAAAAGCACTAGTCAATATGGTCTGGCCGAATTGGTGTTTTTATACACAATTAAAACCTATTCCAAATAGGTAACTTGTGCCAAAAACCTTTCCTAATCGAATTAGGAATTTTCCTGTCGGCAGCACCAGGCGCCCGCCTGCAAAGGACCAGGAGCCCGCTTGAATGACCAGAAGGTCCGGGCCATTTAGAAATCATTCAGGCGCCCGCCTGGTTCAACCCAAGCGCCCGCTTGGTTGACCAGGAAGCCCAGAATAATTCCAGAAATTCCCTTGAGGTCCTTCGACCCTAAATTCCAATATAGTCCTCTTATTTAAGATTCGTTCTATTGTGTGTGACCCTCTAGGATTATACTAAGTTGGCAATGGGCTCAAACATGATTCCATAAGATATGATTAGGTTCTAGCAAACCGGCATACCTACCTAAATAGTATAACTAGATACAAGTTCGCATTCCTTTAGAATATGTCATAACCCCTTTGTCCACGATGTTATTGAACACAAGTCATGGTCAAACAGTCAACTTGTCTTGTTCAATACTTTCTCGATTCTGAATATGTTGATAATTCAAACGCTATTGATCCAATCAATCCAATTGAGTCCGGCCGAACATTTCATCAACATCATTCCTTCGAGGGGCCCAAGCTTGACATCTCTCCGTGGAGGGACAAATCCATTCAGCTTATTATTCTTCCCAACGGGAATCCGATTATGCCAATCATACCCTTTATAACTACCGTGTTAAGGTAGCGTTTGAATATGTCAAACACAATGTTCATCAAGTGGAAGACAATAATAACTTCATGTCTAAGGATTCGAATGACATAACTAATATGAGATATATGTATGACATAGACCATGACATAAATCTCATACAACGGGTCATGTCCAGTACCTTGTTCCAAACAAGTACCCATAAATCTAACATGATCATCTCATGATCATTTAGCCTTTATACTAGTGCTTAACAAGTACTAGGGACGGGGATTATTATAAGTAAACATAAACAACAATAATAATCAAAACATCTCTTTATTGATATGAAATAAATGATAACAATTACAACGTTTATTAAACGTGCTTAGGGCACCACTACCAACAGCATACACATTAAAGATGAAGAGTGTAATAAAAAGATCTTAACAAGGAGAGAAAATAAAGATAAGATTAAAAGTTTATAAGAGAATGAACATTGTACCTTGTGCTTGAATGGGGAAGAACCAAATTGTCTATAGTGTCCACTTTTTGAAAATAGATTTTATGTGTTTTAAAGTGTTTTTGATTCAAGAATTCTTCCTCTCTTTCCATGGTGGAATGAAGAGGTATTTATAGGTGTTAGGGAAGTGTTTTTGGTCACAAAGATGGCCCTTCCCTGGATCAAGCCAAGGCATAATGGCCTTGGGGGTTACAAATCAGAAAAGGAGGGAAATTTGGCCAAATCTGAGATTCTGGAAGCGGGAAGCGCGCGCTTCCCACCCCCCTATGGGAGGAGCACGCCTCCCACTAAGGAGGGAAAATACGTGCGCATCCCATCTTCAGAAAATTCATATTTTAGCCCAAATGTTAACCCCGTTATGCAGTTAAGCCCCAAAACTAACGGAATTAGTCCAAAAACTTAACGAACATCACGAAAGTCAATGAAAATAAATGAAACAAAGACTCAAGGTTGAATTTGCCACTTTGTCAAATCCAAGACTAACGGAGTAAGTCAGGAACTTAACGGAAAGTAACAAAAATTAACGAAAAGTAACAAAACTTAACAGAAAAGAGGAAGACAAAGAATGTGTATGCAATCGAGACATGAGAGGTCCAAAGCAGGGTGTCTACACCTCAAAGAACCTAGCATTTCACATTTCAAAAAAAGGTTCTAGTTTTCGGGTTGTAAAATTTATAGCCCCTAGATCTCTCGGCATACCCCATAAAATAGCTACTAACAATCTTAGCGTCCAGTTTTCCCTCATTAGGCCTATAAGGCCTAGCTTCTGCTGGACAGCCCCATACATGAATATGATTTAGGGACGGTTTTTATTCGTCCATAATTTATAAGGGATTTTATTATTTGTAGCCTTAGAGGGAGCTCTATTGAGAAGATAAGTTGCGGTTTTTAAAGCATCGCCCCATAATGAGTGAGGTAAAGAAGTACAAGAAACCATACTTCTTACCATATCCTTAAGGTTTCTATTACGTCTCTCAGCTACACCATTCATGCTAGGCATACCCGGCATAGTGTAGTGAGGGACAATCCCACACTCTTCAAGATAACGAGCAAAAGGACCCGGACGTTGTTCCCCTGAACCGTCATTCCGACCATAGTATTCACCACCACGATCGGATCTAACGTTCTTAATAGTCTTACCTAGTTGATTTTCAACTTCGGCCTTAAAAGACTTGAAAACGTCCAAAGATTGAGACTTTTCATGAAGTAAATATATGTACCCGTATCGAGAGTAGTTGTCTATGAACGTAATAAAATATTGTTGACCATTCCAAGAAGGAGTAGGGAATGGCCCACAAATATCCGTATGTATTAGTTCTAAGACGCTTGATGCTCTTAAGGATACTTTTCTTTTAGTGTTTGTAAACTTTCCTTTTAGGCATTCAATGCAAAAGTCTTTATCCGGAATATCAAGCTTATTCAAGATTCCCTCCGACACAAGCTTGTCAATTATCCTTTTGGAGATATGACCCAAACGCCTATGCCATAAGGTATAAGAATTTTCACTTGAAAACTTTCACTTTTTACTTTTAGTTTCATTATTATGGGACTCGTTTATTGTTTGAATAGTGTCAAGTAAGTAAAGATTATCATTACTTGACAAAGTACTAGTACCGAAAATTTTGAAATTGAAATAGAGATCACATTTATTATTTCCAAACGAACAAGAATAACCTTCCTTGTCCAAAATTGTGATTGATATCAAATTCCGTCTAAATGACGGTACAATAAATGTATTATTTAACATAAAATAATAACCAGTACTTAACAATAATCTAAATGACCCTATGCCTATAACTTCAACCGGATTCCCAGCTCCCATATAGATGAATCTCTCATCTTCACTAGGTCTTTGGTAATTCAGGCAACCCTGCATAGACATACTCATGTGAGTTGTTGCACCAGAATCCAACCACCATTTATATGTAGGAATTGAAACTAAATTAGCCTCAGTACAAACAAGACCAAATTACATACCTTTCTTAGCACGCCAAGCGTGATACTCAGGGCAGTCGTACTTCATGTGCGTAAGGTCCTTGCAAAAGAAGCACTTCTTTTCTTTACGATCATCAGATGATCCTCTAGGCTTCTTATTGCTTGTAACCGCAATTTTTTTCCCTCTTCTCTTTGTCCCATGAGAAGAGGTATATGCTAAATGAGCACTTTCTATTTTAGATTGCTTCAACCTATCTTCCTCTTGTGTCAAATGTGAAATTAATTCATTAATATTCCACTTATCCTTTTGACAATTATAGGTCACCTCAAAGTGACCAAACCGAGGAGGAATAGAGATCAAAACTAAATGCACGAGAAGATCCTCCGATATCTCCAACTTAAGTGCTTTTAGCTTTGTCGAAAGGTGAAGCATTTCTAAAATATACTCCCTTAGATTTCCGGCACCCTTGTACTTCATGGAAAAAAATTTCCTTAGGGTAGAACTTGTTTCCGACTTTTCGCTTTTTGCAAAGCGTTCTTCAAGGGTCTCAAGAAAAATATTAGCATCAACGTCCTCGGAGACGGTATTCAAAAAGGTCTCCGGGACAACATTTTTCATAATCATTAGGCTCACGCGATTGAGCGTTTCCATTTCTCAGCATTTAAACGATCTTCAGCAGTGCTTTGATCAGTGGGAGGAAACGGAAACGGCTCCCTTAATGCGAGATCTATGTCCATACAGCCTAAGATCATTACAATTTTGTTTTTCCAAGTTTTAAAGTTTGTCCCATTAAGCATCGGAATAGTACTCATCGCAACAGTAATAGAAGAAGCATTAAGTAAATCTGTCGGGAATCGAGAACAAGAATGAATACAAAACATTATAAGTAACTACATTATGAATAAACGATTAATTATATCAAATGAAATCCATCAATAAAACAATTAACATGACATCAAAACTAATCTTTGGATTGCGAGTTGATTCATAAATAATTGCCTTTAATAACAAGTAATTTGAACAATATTTAATTAAATGCTTAATCTTCATTTGGGCCGTCTTAGGCATTTAACAAAACAACTTAATATTCATTTGACTTGTTACCACATGAATGCTCAAGTTTAGTCAAATGTCAAGTTTTTATTTGGAAAATCCAAGTCATTTACATATTAACTCAAACATTCATCACTTTAACAATTTTGGGTTTAAATAATGTTAATCACTTAGGTGATAATATTATTTAAATAATGAATAAAATTATTTAAGCATATAATTAATCAAGACTTTAAGGTTTGAAATAATGTATGTTTTGTTCCAAAAGGGAAAACAAAATAGTGCAAAATTTAAAAAAATTCCAAAACCTGTGAACTGTAACTGCTCGGCCGAGCACCAAATACAGAAAGTTTTGGTCCATTCGACATGAAGCGCACGACCATGCTAAACAAAATGCACGACCGTTCCAAACTGCCTGCTCGGCCGAGCATAGAAAAGGACACGGACGAGCACCATTTACAGAAACATTTGCCTTTCTCGACATACAATGCACGACCGTGCAAAAACAAACGCACGACCGTCCAAGTCTTGGGTCCGACCGGGCAAAACCAAAAATCCTCCCGGATTATTCAGGAGGTCCGACCGGACTCGACCAAAGATCTGACCGGACTATGTCATTACAGTGGCATCATTTCATGTGCTCGGCCGAGCATGTCATTACAATGGCATCGTTTCATGTGCTCGGCCGAGCAGATGGATTTTTTGCACTTTTCCTGAATTTTGTTAAAACTTTCCCATGACATGAACAACAAGTAGATCCACATGGTATGCATTACACAACATAAAACCATGATTTTAAGGGTTAATCTTGTTTTTTAAAACAATGGAATCAAGTAAGTAGATCCACATAATTATGCATTACACATAATCATGCTATGAAGGGATAGTCAAACTTGAACCATTGTGTTCATTGATCAAAACTTTCAAACCTTTTAATAAAATTTTTATGGATGATGAATATAAGCACTCTTAAAACAAATAGAGCCTCTTAAACAACATAAAAACTCTATGATTCAACATAATTATGAATCAAAATTAAAGTGTTGTAAGGCTTTCTTAAGAACTCAAACCAAACCAGAATATGAGCGGGTTCTGATACCAATTGTTGGAACAATTATGATTCCTGAATGCCATACTCATTTTTGGACTAAGTTCATATATACCTGTTGAATTCATATTGATGTCGTAGGGAGAAATAAGATGAAGAAGAAGATGATGTAGGAAGAGGATCTTCTAAATGATGAGTGCCCTTTAAATTCTCAAGAACTTCTAGACAATTATGAAGATGATTAAGGAGAGAAAAAGTAAAGAATGTAGTAGTCTTTAAGGGTTGATGGAAAGCCCTTTATATACAAGACAAAGAGGAACTTCATTTAGGGACCACACCTATTCAATCCTAAGCAATGTTAATTTACCATTTTGTCCATCATAAATAGATAAATTACATTTCAGGAATTCTACACATTTTATTATTTACCACACTTTATATTAACATTATAGGTATGATTTCATGTATGAAAAAGCTAAATGACTTGTAATGCAAGCTATGTTCTAACAAATTTGACTCAAATCTTGTCCATACAAATACTTGGTAGTCAAAGGGAAAAGGGAAAAAGTGTATGGTACAAACCTGCCAAGTCCAATATAAATTGGAATAATCTTGAACTGAATAAAAGGTAGCCAAAGAATGCTTTTTTTGATGTGTTTTCATGCCAAAAAATATATATTGAATTTAAGTGTTTTTCAACTTCGACCCCAATAATACTCATGTCTGAAAATTGGATAATATATTCATACATTGACTTTATTAAGTCAACTTGATAATATCGTAACATTGTACTCCCTCGTTTCAAAATGATCTTCTCGTTTGACTATTCAAACTTTTTAAGGATATGAACACTTGCTTCACTAGTCATGTTTTGTTTATGCACTTTTAAGTATAAATTGAAGAAATGAAAAGAACTTTTTGGGACAATGAAAAATGGCAAACATGAAAATCATTTTGGAACGGAGGTAGTATTTGGCCTTCATTTAAAAAGTTTAAAATTTTTTGTTAATAAAATTCTTACTTCGATTTTAACGACTGGAATAATATTTGCTAAATATTACATGTTCCATTAGCGATTTGATATTGTACTTTTTTATTTTTAAATAATCAACATATGTTTTCATATCCCTCCTTTGGTAAAATAAACACAAATTTTACAAAAGGAGGGATATGAAAACATTATGTTGATTATTTTTTATTTTTTTTAAAAAAGCACAATGACAAATCACTAATGGAACATGTAATATTTAGCCAATATTATTTCAGTCGTTAAAACTACTCTCCAAGTGGTGTAACTGTAAAACTGCTCTCTCTCTCTCTCTCTCTCTCTCTCTGTCTCTCTCACTCTCGTGATTTCTCAAAACCTTCTTTCTTCTTTGTCTTTTTCAACAGTTCCTGATACAATCTCTTGTTCTAAATTCACATCCTACAATCACTTTCTTCATTTGAGACAACGATTTAATAGAATTTGTTTTAATATCTTAATTTAAACTGTTAGTAAATCAGACCCAAAAGATAGCAAATAATAATGAACACAAAATAACAACACAGAATTTACGTGGTTCACCAATCTCTATTGGCTACCTCCACAGGCAAAGGGAAACAGATATTATTATGGCGGATAAACAATTACAAAGAAGATGATGATCACACTAATCTATGTTTGCATGAACTTTGATCACAAAGTTTCTAGCTATGCAAATCCCTAGAACTAGAATTATTGATCTCTCTTACTTTCTGAGTAAATAAGGTACTCAATTAAACTAGGACGGAAGGGAGTATATAATATACGTATCCCAAGTTCCCTAATACTAACTGTAATTTGAGACTTTATTCCTTGTTGAACACTCATAGGCACGTCAAACATTAAGTCCTAGCCAAACAAGAAGACAAAAACCCAAAAGCCCATTCAGCCATATTTTGGCCCAAATGCTTAACGCTCATAATCTGGCTAGCTCTCCAAGCTTTAGCCATAACTTCAGTGCCTTGCATAAGCTGCAGCAGATTTGTGGCCTAAGCTTAAAGCTTTAGCTTAACTATTTCTGTCTCGGAATTACGAACTTGTTAATTTAACCCATTAAATTATACATCCCAAAATTCAAAGGCATTAAACTTAACAATCTCCACCTTGACTTTGAATCTCTCTTAATAATTCAGATGCACGAGTTATAGACTCCAACTTGAACTACATCCCTCGTACCAGATTTTTGAACCTTTGCCTCAGTCTGTCTTTCGTCAAAGACACTAGATTTGTGCACCATGTATCTTCAAGACACCCAGAATTTGCCTCACCAGACAAACAACCTTGTCCTCTGGATAATCATATTTTCTGCATGCAATGTATCCTACGGACACTCAGACGTGCACCTACGGGCACTCAGATGTGCACCTACGGGCACTCAGAATCGCCCCAACGGGCGATTAATAGTCATTCAGTTTTGGCCCATCCAGTCGACATTGGATCATGCCAACCATGACTGATAGAACCGATGTGTGTTGATCTTCTAGCCGTGGCTTGCCCAGTTCACTCCGGCCTAGAGTAAAATGATGCTCCACCTGCTCGCCAACACCCTCACCATTCTCAAAACCTTGGAGGATGAACAAGGAACCTTTTCTTTCTCCCTTCAGAATCACATCTGAACCTTTATAGACTTCCAGAACTCCACCTTCACCCTTGAAACTGTATCCCTTCTTGTCCAAACGACTAAGCGATATCAGATTCTTTGCTACTTGTGGAACGTGTCTTATCTTGTTCAATGTGAGAGTTTTATCACCCGAAGTTCTCACCCTTACGGAACCCATGCCAACTACTTCGCAGTCCGATCCATTAGCCATATAAATACGGTCTCCATCTTTCTGCCCGTACGTTGCAAACTGCTCCTTGCGCGAACACATGTGATAAGACGCTCCCGAATCTAGGACCCATGCAACTTCCTTGCACGCTACTTATTCGGTCACCAGGGCATAATCACAATCCTCATCAAGATTGTCACTGCTTGCCGCCGCAGCAGTCGACTCAGATTTCTGCTGCTCTCTCTTCTTCTTGGTACAATCGGTTTTCCAATGCCCTTTCTCTTTGCAAAAACTACAGATATCTCCAGGTCTCGGACCCCGTCTAGAACCTCCGTTCCTTCGACCATGCCCCCTGATGCCTTCCGTAACCAAACCTGATGACTGAGATTCTGTACTAGTACCACTCGCCTTTTGGCGCAGTTCTCTAGTCTTCAGACCAAACTTTACTTGCTCCAGAGTAATTGTCTCTTTGTTCAGACATGAATCAACATGTGATTCATATGACAACGGTAGAGACACCAGAAGAATTAAAGCAGCATCCTCATCCTCAATTTTCACCTCAATATTACGCAATTCAAGTAATAAAGCAGAAAATCTATCTGGATGATCCTTGATAGGCGTACCTTCAGACATATGGAAAGTGAATAGCTTCTTCTTCTTCATATAGAGCTTGTTGGTTAGAGACTTCGTCAAATACATCTTCTCTAACGTTAGCCACAAGCCTCCCGTTGTTTCTTGATCCGCTACTTCTGTTAAGATCTCATCATCAAGACTCATGATAATCATTGAATGAGCCTTCTCATCCAATACTACCATGTCTGCAGCCTTCTTCGAATCCTCTGCTGTGGGAACGACCTCTGCGTTACCTTTTGGATCCTTGTGATCCCTGATTGAAGTAGCCACTGGAGCCAACAAACTTTGTCTTCGCAACATGGCTCTCATCTTGATCTGCCATAAACTGAAACTGTTCTTCCCATCAAACTTGTCGATTTTCTGGTCCATCCCGGAATCCATCTCTTTCTATCGCAGCGGAATGCCCTGATCTTCCTTGACTAACCAGGCTCTGGTGCCACCAGAGCTCTGATACCACTTGTTAGTAAATCAAACCCAAGAGATAGCAAATAATAATTAACACAAAATAACAACACAGAATTTACGTGGTTCACCAATCTCTATTGGCTACCTCCACAGGCAAAGGGAAACAGATATTATTATGGCGGAGAAACAATTACAAAGAAGATGATGATCACACTAATCTATGTTTGCATGAACTTTGATCACAAAGTTCCTAGCTATGCAAATCCCTAAAACTAGAATTATTGATCTCTCTTACTTTCTGAGTAAAATAAGGTACTCAATTAAACTAGGACGGAAGGGAGTATATAATATACGTATCCCAAGTTCCCTAATACTAACTGTAATTTGAGACTTTATTCCTTGTTGAACACTCCTAGGCACGTCAAACATTAAGTTCTAGCCAAACAAGAAGAAAACAAAACCCAAAAGCCCATTCAGCCATATTTTGGCCCAAATGCTTAACGCTCATAATCTGGCTAGCTCTCCAAGCTTTAGCCATAACTCCAGCGCCTTGCATAAGCTGCAGCAGATTTGTGGCCTAAGCTTAAAGCTTTAATCATTGAGAATATCTTTGATTTTCTCAGTGATTAATGTTTAAATTAAGAATGATTTCTTGCTTTTGAAAAATAAATTTCTCTCCTTCATTGAGAGCGGTTGTTTTCTCTCCTTTGTCAGAGCATTTTTTTGTTTGTGTATTTGTTTTTTTGTTGTTGTTTTCAGTTTGCAATGGGAACAATTCTAAGTATATTCTCACAATCAAATGGCTGTCAATGTCTTAATTGCACAAGGATTGTTCGTGAATTTTGAGATGTCTGGTTGGTCTTTTTCTCGTCAACCCGGATTCTGCATATAAAAGACTCAACGCAATATATTACTCAGGGGAGATTTCTTAAATGCCGAATTGTGGCAATGTCCAAGTTTTGCTTGGAGTGGTATCCGAACGTCTCAGGATTTAGATCAGGAATGTTGTTGTTATAGATTAAGTGCTGGAACTGCTATTGAAATTTGGGGTGAGCCTCCGACCTTTATGGAGTGTCATCTCTTTTTTAATTGTGAATGAAATTAATTTATCGTTTTTTAAAAAAAAAAAAAAAACACACACACAAATTTACCGATTACAAGTAAGAAATGTCAAAGGTCGGAAAGCACATAAATTCAATATTTTTCAGTTACGGGTATGTCTATACATTTCAATTTTCAGACATGAGTATACCAATATTTGTGTGTCGCGTTATTTCACATTATTGTATCATATTGTATCGTTTTCAATTACCGGTATAAATAACAACTTTTTACTAAGTAAGCATCTCAATTCAATAGAGAGTTTTCGAGCGAAACTTTTTAAAAATCTTGCCCTTTTAGTAGCGTCCAGAAAAAATCACCGTTTTGAAAAATCTTCATTTCTAAAACTGTGCACCAGACGAACCCTAAGCATACTCCAACAAGCTCAGAATTTTATACTCGATCAAGCATTATCTATCTCAAGCAAAATTATTTAGACGTCAACATTTTAGAAAATTTGATACAGTAGAAATACTTGCACACACTACTACCATGGATAGACAAGCTACAAAGTAATCTCAACATTTAGAAAATAACACAAAATAATCAGTACTAGTTCAAGTACAAATTTGGTTAATAAGAGTGACTCGATAGACTGTCGATATATATAGTCAAGAGGCCAGGGAGGGGCTACTCGAGCAAAGCAAAAGTAGTAAGATCGGATCCTGTAGCAGCGGAGTGAAGACTGTGATGGTTCGGGTGCGCACGTAGAGTAACAAAGCGTGGGCCCCCAAGTTGCGAGTATCCTAGAACAGTTTCATACTCCCCTCCATCATCAACTAACCCATAGTGTGGATCCTCCTCACCCCTCAAATTCTACACCATGTGAAAGTGAAATAATAGGAAGGTAGTAGCATTTTACCAAGAAAAAAATAATAATATGAAAGGGCGAATTACATTTTAGGCCCCAAAGTTTGGGGGGTGTTCCTATGATGGGCTCCAAAGTATCTCTGTTAGCATTTTGGGCCCCAAAGTTGTCATTTTGTTAGCATTTTAGGTCTTTTAACCAGTTTTGTTAGAAAAACTCGTTAAATAGGCACGTGCCACACACATGCCACCTAACGGAGGATAGTTTGAAATTGATTTAACTTATAGGGGGTTTACTGCACATTCTTAAATTTAATGGGCTTAAAAAAACATAATGACTCTTCCCTTCCAACTCCGGCGACTCCATTCCTCTCCCTCCGGCAACCTTTATCCGTCGGCTACCCTCACCGCAATCTCCGGCGACCCCTTCCCCACCAAGACTGTACACCTCCACAAATCGTTAACCGACACCGAGATCTCGAAGTTGAAGAACGAGATCCTCAAATCCGACGGCGTTGTCGCCCTTGTCTCCGCCGACGACACGTTTTTGCTCGAGTTGGCCTTGTCGGAGAAGCTCGAGGACTTGAATCGACTCGCCGATGTCGTTTTAAGGTTGGGAAAGAGATGTACTCTTCCGGCATTGCAAGGGTTTGAGCTTGTCTACAGTGATGTTGTTAATGGAGTTATTGAATTGAAGGAATTGGGGTTCTTGGTTAAGGATATGGAGGCTATGGTGAGGAGAATGGAGAGGTATGTGAATTCGACGGCGAGTTTGTATACTGAAATGGAGGTTTTGGGGTTCTTGAAGTTTTTTTTTTTTTTTTTTTTTAAACATGCTGGTGGTTGAAGTTAGAAAAAGTGATGATATTTAAAATTGGTGATGAAAATATATTCTTTTTGCTAAATATATAAATGAGAATAATATTCTTTTTGAATTCATCAAAGTAATATTTATTCATAGTTTTTTTTTAATTTGAGCAAAAAATATTTTACTCCCTCCGTCCCGGACTAAAGTTCTTAGTTTGACTTTACACGGAGATTAAGAAAAAATAAATGCTGTGAGTATGAAAAGTAAAGTAGGAAAAAGTATGAGAGATAAAGTGGGTAGAATGTTTTTGTTGTGAGAATGACATGTGGGACCCATTGTCCATTTTAGGTAATAAAGCAACTAAGAACCTTAGTCTGGGACAAACCAAAAAGGAAAGTAAAAACATTAGTATGGGACGGAGGGAGTAATATTTAAGGCCATTAAATTTTCTTTATATAAATGTTATTATTTTTAAAAAGGTTAATTATTTGAAAAATAATTTTTAATATTTAAGCCCATTAAATTTAAGAATGTGGAGTAAACCCCCTATAAGTTAAATCAATTTCAAACTATCCTCCGTTAGGTGGCATGTGTGTGGCACGTGCCTATTTAACTGGTTTTTCTAACAAAACTGGTTAAAAGACCTAAAATGCTAACAAAATGACAACTTTGGGGCCCAAAATGCTAACGGAGATACTTTAGAGCCAATCATAGGAACACCCCCCCCCCCCCCAAACTTTGGGGCCTAAAATGTAATTCGCCCAATATGAAATTGATACTTACAAATTCATGCAGGAGATTTCTGTGTATATCCATAGCGTTTTTGACCTGAAACAAAGGTAAGATGCATTTCTGTTTGTAAACGGAACTTGATATGAAAAGATATATAGGAGAGAATAATGTGTAAAGTGGTTACTCTTACCTTCTTTTTGGTTGTGTCTGTCTGATTAGAAATCACTTTCATCTGTTTTTCATAATTCAAGGATGTTAATTTCCAAGGAAGCAAATGGAGAAAAATATATGTACATTTCATGAGTGAATGAATTGAATAAAACAACTGCAGCATACTATATATTTTCTTTATCCCCCCATTGGGATATTGAATGGAGGGCAAATAGTTCCATTCATGGTTAAGAAGCTGATGCGTACATACAATCTCACCATCCAAGATTCAAAAAACAAAAATAATGAAATACTGTATGAATCAAATTAGTTCATAGATCTTAAAAACATTTATCAGAAAAAAGCACTAACTGCAAATGGTATAGATATAGTTGAAACGATACGTGGCTGCTCCTCTTGCTTAGTTTTAAAATCCAGAATCCACAAAAAATTGGTGCTACGATTAGTAGAGTCAAGTAGTGGGAGGATAGAGAACATAAGGGAAGAACACGGACGGATGAATAAATTTTCTCTTTGCTTTGAATGGAAAAGTGGGAAAAGAAAGGATAGGATTTCCGTTCACCATTTTTCATTCTATAGCGAAAATAGGAGTAAAAGTTCATCGGAAAAAAAAAAAGGGCAGCCCGGTGCACAAGGCATCCCCGCATAGCGAGGGTCCGGGGAAGGGTCCCCACCACAAGGGTGAAATGTAGGCAAACCTTACCTTGCATTGCAAGAGGCTGCTTCCAGGACTTGAACCCGTGACCTCCAGGTCACACGGCAACACCTTAACCGGTGTACCAAGGCTCCCCTTCTAAAAGTTCATCGGAAGCGGATGAAAATTAAAGACAACTCGTTACTAAGTTACCCATCATATGATTTAATGTCTAATAATATGCCTACAAACATTAGTAGCCTGTATCCTTCAACCTTCCTTCCTCCCCCACCCCCACCCCCCCCCCCCCCCCCCCCAAAAAAAAAGCACAACACAAACAAACAATCAATTTAGTGAGAAGACATTTTTCTATCCTACGGATAATCTGGCATTTTCGTATCCGTACCACGAATATCATATTCTTTGCCTCGTCAAATTTTTCTTAAGAACCCAAAGGATAGCAAGATTCAGGATTTGGAGGAATCTTGCAAGTTATGGAAGAATTTAGATCAGTTGACCTGTTATTGGTTTACCCCGCCGGACCCTTCTCAACAAGACTAAAATACGAGTGTCCGACACGAGTACGGCGGGGTAAACCAAAGAGTCCGAGCATCACATCCTGTTACTACATCTAAAAACTAAAAACGTCAGAGGAAACGCACGAGACAGTAAGAGAAATATTAAAGGACAAAGCTAGAGAGTATGCACCTGATAGTAGCAGACATGAAAAAAAACAACGTATATATGTTGGCAACTACTACATGCACCTGCTATATTTGATATGAGAAAAAAGGTCTCTTTATGTTACATGACTAGCTCTGGCAATTGTCTCACCATCATGCGGATCATCAATTTTGATTTTGTGTATTTATGATTCCAAATTATAGGTGGTTTATAAATTTCTGACATGTGTTCCATCTTACATCTTTTACTAAACCATGTGAAAGGAATTCTATCTCTAAATCTCTAATGCATGTTTGTCTCTACCTCTCCGTGCCTCCTCTCCTCCAGGCTATTTTCCAAATGCCTAAATTGAACATAATAAGTAGAAAGAGATTCAATCCCCTTCCATAAATAGTCGCATTGTGCCACTTATGTGTGTTAGCTATGTCATACGTGCGACTTACATGAAACATGAAAGCTAGAACGAGAGTCAAAGATCCCCCCTACAAGCAATTAATATGATTGTATTAATGGCAGAATGAGCAATCGCTTAATTGATGCTATTTATTCAGCTGCAAATATGAAACATCGGTTCTCATCTTGCGACCACAGTTTCTCTATGCTTTTAATGAAGTATGTGGGTATTTCGTTAGCTCCTAAAGCCAAACCTCTTTGAATTAATTTCTTGTGCTTTACTTGCCAAAAAATACTACTCCCTCCGTCCCAGAGTATATGTCCGCCCTCCCATTTGCACAGAGATTAAGAAATGGTGGAAGTGATGGAAGTGTTGTGAGTATGAAAAAATTAGGTAGGAGAGAGAAGGTGGGGTAGGAAATAGTAAGCTGATGTTGATTGGTGTTGTGAGTATAAAAGTAAAGAAGAGAGAATGAGTGGGAGGAATAATAAAGATTACAACAACAACAACAACAACAACAACAAAGCCTTAGTCCCAAAATAATTTGGGGTCGGCTAACATGAATCCTCATATGTCATCGTGATAAAAGGAAGAGAGAGAGAGAGAGAGAGATAGATAGAGAGAGAGAGAGAGAGAGAGAGAGAGAAAGAGAGAGAGAGAGAGAGGAAAAGGATGGAGAAAATAAAATAAAATAAATAAATAAATAAATAATAAAAAGTACGATCAACCCCCATCATTCACATGAATTTTCGCCCTCCACTCCGGCCTCTTCAACGCCACATCTTCATCCACTCCGAGTAAACTCATATCATTTTCAATCACCTTAATCCAAGTTTGCTTGGGTCTTCCCCTACCCCTCGCCATTTTATCACTTCTCCACTCTTCAGGCCTCCTAATCAGTGCATCACTCGGTCTCCGTCTCACATGACCAAACCACCTTAGACGATGCTCCCTCATTTTATCCTCAATGGGCGGAACTCCTACTTTACCCCTGATCACCTCATTTCTCAATCGATCTTTTCTTGTATGCCCACACATCCATCGTAGCATACGCATCTCCGCTACATTCATCTTATGAATATGACACTGTTTCACGGCCCAACATTCAGTGCCATAAAGCAGTGCAGGCCTAATTGCCGTACGATAGAATTTTCCCTTTAATCTATTTGGCATGCCACGATCACAAAGAAACCTTGTGGCACTCTTCCACTTCAACCAACCTGCTTTAATCCTATGAGCCACATCTCCATCCAATTCTCCATCTTTTTGGATAATAGATCCAAGATAGCGAAAGAACTCGGAAGCTTGGACAATCTTTCCATCGAATGTGATCACTCCTGCCTCTCTGCTTCAACTTTGCTAAATTTACACTCCATATATTCAGTCTTGCTTCTACTTAACCTAAAACCTCGAGATTCCAAAGTGTGTCTCCACAACTCCAATTTACTTTCAACACCTTCTTTTGTCTCATCAATCAGCACAATATCATCTGCGAACAACATACACCATGGAATATCATCTTGGATTGACGTCGTCACTTCGTCCATTATCAGGGCAAAGAGAAAGGGACTAAGTGCAGAGCCTTGATGCACTCCAATCGTGATAGGGAACTCTTCTGTCTTCCCAACGCTTGTCCGTACACTAGTACTAACTCCATTATACATGCCCTTGATAATATCAATATATTTCTTTGAAACGTCTTTCTTTACTAAAGCCCACCAAAGTACCTCTCTTGGCACTTTATCATACGCCTTCTCCAAATCAATGAAAACCATATGCAAATCTTTCTTTTTATCTCGATATTTCTCCATGATTTGTCTCATAAGATAGATTGCGTCCATAGTCGATCTGCCGAGCATAAATCCAAATTGGTTATCCGAAATATTCACAATTTTTCTTAGCCGTTGTGCAATCACTCTTTCCCAAAGTTTCATAGTATAGCTCATTAGTTTGATCCCTCGATAGTTGGCACAATCTTGGACATCACCTTTGTTCTTATACAAAGGGATTAGAGTACTTTTTCTCCACTCCAATGGCATTGTGTTACTTCTCCATATCTTGTTGAATAGTGTTGTTAACCAATTTATTCCCCTCTCCCCAAAACATCACCACACCTCAATTGGTATTCAATCCGGCCCTACGGCTTTCTTTAATCCCATCTTTTCATCGCCATTTCCACTTCACCCTTTTGAATTCGCCGCATAAAATCTCGATTAATCATACTCGAAGGGATAGTTATATCTCCAATATCCTGCTCTTGATTGCCATTAAACAAGGTATTGAAGTACGAACTCCACCTATCTTTTATCTCTTTATCCCCGACCAACACTCTTTGGTCTGCATCCTTCACACATTTAACTCTCCCAATGTCTTGTGTCCTCTTATCCCTCATACGAGCAAGTCTATAGATGTCTTTTTCCCCTTCTTTTGTATCCAATCTATCATAAAGTTTCTGACTCACCTTTGCTCTTGCATCGCATCTTTTACTGCTTTCTTTGCTTCTCTTCTAGCCTCCTTATACCTCTCATAGTTCTCCTCACTCCTGCATTTTCCCAATAATTTATAGCATTCTCGCTTGCTCTTTATCGCTTGCTTTACTTCCTCGTTCCACCATGATGTGTCCTTACTTGGTGGCACACTTCCTTTAGATTCTCCAAGGACTTCTCTCGCCACCTCCTTTATGGTATGCTTCATCTTAGTCTAGGTCGAATCTATATCCATATCCTCCATATTACCCGACCAAATACCAGTAGTGTCCATCTTAGCTAGAAATCTCTGTTGATTCTCCCCTTGAAACCTCCACCACTTGATTCTAGGTTCTACTAGTGGTTTTCTCTTCCTTGAAATTCTCCTACTTCGAAAATCAAGTACCACAAGTCTATGTTGAGTTGCAGTACTTTCACCTGGAATAACCTTGCAGTCAGTGTAACTCTTTCTACAAGCATTTCTTACTAAGAAGAAGTCAATCTGACTCGCATTACCTCCACTTCTATAGGTCACCAAGTGTGATTCTCTCTTCTTGAACCAAGTGTTCATTATACTCAAGTCATATGCCATCGCAAACTCCAGGATCCCATTCCCTGCTTCATTCCTCTCCCCAAAACCAAAACCTCCATGAATGCTCTCAAAGTCGTGTCGACTAGACCCCACATGCCCATTAAGATCGCCACCAACGACTAACTTCTCACCACTAGGTACGCGTTGCACAACCTCCTCTAAATCTTCCCAAAACTCTTGTTTAATAGATGCGTCCAACCCTACTTGTGGTGCATAGGCACTAATAATAGTTATAATCTCATCACTAACCACAAGTTAATACCAATAATCGGGTCACTCTTCCTGTACACCTCCACAACATCATCGATATACTCCTTGTAAATAATGATACCTACTCCATTCCTACCCTTATCCTTTCCTGAATACCAAAGCTTAAAACCCCAAGGTGCTATTTCTTTAGCTTTCTTTCCAACCCACTTAGTTTCTTGTAGACACATTATGTGAATCTTCCTCCTCCTCGTAACCTCCACCACTTCTGCTGATCTCCCTGTCAAAGAGCCTATGTTCCAAGTTCCAAAGCGCATCCCACTAATCTTACCCCCACCATGGACTAGCTTCTTTACCCGCACTCGTCAGCAATCCAGGAACCCTTGCATATTTGACACCACCCCCGGGCGCCGAGGTGGCGCGTCGCTTCCGGGCGACGACCTAGCAACCTTTGCATACTTATCACTACACCCAGGCCTAGGAAGTGTAGCGCGTCGCTGTGAAGGGAACGCCCCAACGATATTCATATTTGGATTCATGTCATAAGAAATGTGACAAAGTTTTTACGCTGGCTGTCACATGCCTACCGCAACCCTGCCATTTTTGGAAGTAGACATATATTATGGGACAAACTAAAAAAGAAAGGTGGACATATATTTTGGGACAGAGGGAGTGGTATTATTACTAATTCTCAATCTTCAGGATGATTCCATACATATGTTTATATGCTTTTATTGAACTAGTTCATATAAAGTGAATGGGGTAAAAAGTTTGGAGCAATGTTTCATTCATGCTAGTAGTTTTACGAAATTCAACCTTCCTTTCCCGGATGAGTGTAACAGAGTTCTGGACATCTTCCTCAAGAGTGTGCAGATCTTGAAAGTTTAAATCATTTAAGCTCTCTCCCAACCTCTGCCTGTCAAATTAAATCAAGGAATCACCAGATAGTTAGAGCAGTTAAACAAGAAGAAATTAACTCATAAAAGAGAGTATTTGTACGCAGTACCTTATCTCCCTCCTAAGGTTTCTATTCACATCTTTCTGCTTCCTCAGGTTCTCTTGCATCCTCTGCACCACATCAAACACATTACCATCAATATTCCTCTAAGCACAAACTTTGAATAGAGTGAAAATTTCACACTTTTTGTTCATCTTCTGTATAGTTTGCCGTCTCTTTTCCTTCCTTATCAGTGCAGGTTTCGTAACCTGATTATGCTTTCATATTGTGCCCTTACCGAAAGGACTTTCAAGATCAAATCCAAAATGTTAAGGAGCTTGTTGGAGACATATGAACAAAAATTCAGACTGAAGTAAAAGTTGTCATTCTATAATATTTTCTTCATTTAGTTCCCAAGAAAACCCTCAAAAGGCATCTCTTACAAAAGATAAGAACCTTCGTAAAACCACCGGTCACGACCAATGTTCCAGCATTTACTAATTGCGCAACAAGATTTATCATTGTTTATTTGGGGCTCTCTAATTGACCTATCATACGCATAACAAGTTAATTTAAGTTTAAGATTATAAATTACTATGAATGTTTTTGTTCAATAATAACTACTCGAACACATTACAAAAAGAGAAACTATTTATTTTTATTTCTTTTATTCTTCTTCTTTTTTTTTCTTTTTTTTTTTTGGGGTGGGGGGGGGGGGCTATTAAACATTTTAATTTGCTTCTAATCTTCTTTAATTTAGTCCACACGCTAGTCACAAATAGCTCCGGTATGGCAGCGGCATCGGACAAAAATCGATTAACATATTACTTCCTCTGTCTCAAAATAATCTTCACATATGACTATTCAAACTTTTTAAGAATATGAACACTCGAGCCATGTTATGTCAAGGCACTTTTAAGCCCAAATTGTAGAAAAAAGAAGAACTTATTGGGACAATGAGAAATGGCAAACAAGAAAGATCATTTTCGGACGGAGGAGGGAGTATTTAATAGTACAGTAACATTTGTTTTTCTTCTTAATTTTGGCATATGAAAGAGTGTTATGAAATGCTAGGCTAGAAACTAAATAGAGAACAACCTCATATTTGGAGTTCCAAAGGTCGGTTCCCGTTGTGTTCTGGTACTGATCGAAGAACTGTTTCGTCCTAATCCATCACAAAAAATTCATTCATTCATTAGAAATCAAAAGCTAGGGTTTCATAATTCATATACTCCCTCCTTCCCAGCTCAATTGACACATTTTGATTAAAACTAGTCAACTTAGGGTCGTTTTGACCAACACTTTATAGAAATATTTATGTTCCAAAAAGAATTTTTAAAATTGTTATTGAGAGGATTTTAAATGGTGATCATTTTACATTTTTAATTTTTATTCGGATCATAAATATTTTTATAAAAAGTGTTGGTCAAACCGACCTTTAAGTTAACCATTTTTGGTCAAAGGTGTAAAGTGAGCTGAGCGGAGTGAGTACACAACAATAATTATTCCCAAAAATAAGAACACAATACATACGAAACGGAAGGGCTGATAAACTCGTGAATTTTTGCGGTGTTAGAGATCATGATAATCGAAACCTTAGCATCACAAAGGACGGTGAGTTCGCCGGCTTTCTTAAACAAACCGTTCCTCCGCTTCGAATAAGTCACCTGCCGGTTGGTCGAGTTCTCGATCTGCTTGATCTGGATCTTCCCCCGCGCCATCTATTTCTCTCTCTAGAATTTGCTATGCCGATTTGAGGTGAAATTAAGTTCGATTTTTAGGTTTTTGGAGGTTGCGTGAAAGGGAAGGGGAGAAGAAGGGGAGAGAAAAAGGGAAAGTCCATTATTGCTTGAAATGGAAAGAATTGGCAAATTCGTGAAAGAAAGGACAGAGTTTGAATAAAGTGGTTTTAAGAATGAGTCATTTTGGTGCAGAAGTAAGCTTATTAGCTGTATCGCTCAGTTATCAATCACCGTTGCTTGCTATTAACCACTGTGTTCTTCATTGATTGATTTATTTTTCAGGTTCCCTACGTTTGCTTTGCTGTCCGTCTATTCACCTTCCATTTTTCCGGAGTACCAGATTATTTCCTCCTCCTGCCTCCTCCAAGCCTATTATGCTAACACTATTTTATTGATTATGCCGTTTGTCCGAATCCGATCCCAACTCGAAAGCGATTCGCTTTGAAAAAGCAAGATTTAGGTTGCAATTTTCATGACCCTGACGGTTATGGCCGGGTTCGGGTTTCGGCGTTGACCTGCCGTGATTTCACACGACCCGCACTCTACGTACAAAGTCAAATTATTATGTTAGTTAATTAAATTTATTTTTATAATTGTTTATGGATGAGGTTTAATGATTTAAGACTAATTTGTTTAATACGTACATTCAAATTAGGCTTAAACATAGATTAAGCCCAACAAATATGAGATTAGAAAATTAGATTTTAATGCAACTCATGTCGGGTTGAGTTCCGCTGTTTTCAAGTCGAGTTCGATTTTGGAGAAACCCGCCCATCGTCATCCCTAACTATTCCTCCAAGTTTCAGGTGCAACCAAAGTCTAAGTATGTTCTATGGGGTAGTTGTTGGAAATTTGGCTTGAAATGATCAACTTTGAGTGGGTCCCATTGGTGGGTCCCGTTGACTTTGACCTTGGTCAGTGTTTATACTTGTAGAATGTTATACCATGAACAATATTGGTGTTTTGGTGAAAGCCAAATGATGGATTAAATTCCTAGTTCTAAGACTTCAAATATAAGCTTTTAAAAGAGACTTTTGCTTCCAAGGATGAGATGGGTTGGTTGTCATCCCACATGGGAAAGGAAAGGCAAGTCTTCCCTTTGCTTGGAAGTACTAAAGGCTTTTGGGCCATCCCACATGGAATTGGAATGGATAGTTGAAGTGCCATAAATCACTTGGCATTTCATAGTCTCATGTTCAAGCTACATGTCAGGTGGGCTTGAACCTTTCCCCACACGCTCGCTCGGCTAGGCCGGGCATGGGCCAAGGGCGTTTGGGCGAATGGTTTGGTTCGAGGGCGTATCTTTTTTGACAAAGTTTATTTGAAGTTTCCAATGCGCCTGCCACATGCGCTAACGCCCCGCCTTAGCTAAAAACGCGCCTAGAACCTGCGCTTTCTCCCTTGGCTTCACGAGTCGTGTTGACTCGCACGAGTCATTCCACTCGTGCTCACGAGTTGAGCATACGTGCAGATAGACTTCACGTGTTTGGCCAAAAACGCATCTGCCACATGCGTTTTCTTCCTTCCATGTGTTTTGGGCCGAACCTTGTTGGATTATTGGGCCTCGCTGTTGGGCCATTTCCTTGTCTTCTCTCTTGCTTGGTCTGGAATGGGCCACTTGGTCTGGGCTTTACTCCCTTCTCTCTTCTTTCTTTTTATTTCTTTCTCTTCAACCCAATTAATTCACCACTCTTCTTCATTTTAAATTTGGGCTTTGACCTTCTAATTAAAATAATGGGATTTCTTTTTCTATCAAGTAAAAATATAAAAATAATAAAATACTCCCAAATTATAATAAATCCCCAAAATTACATATTTTCCCAAAATTACATATTTTCCCAAAATTACATAATTGCCCCCAAAGTACATAAAAATATCTAAAATACATAAAAATTATCATTTAAGCTTATAAAATCCTAGGAATTAAATGTGTAAAATCCGCCTCATCAAATTCCCCCACGCTTAGACCTTTACTCGTCCCTGAGTAAAATCCTTACTCCACTCTAAACTCTGGTCTATATAGCGTAGCATGGAGAAAAAATGATTCCTAGTTTCCTCTAAACCATCAATCAAAAATCAACAAATAAAATACGAAGTATAGAAACTCCGTCTCATTATAACTCCTCAAATAAATAACAAAAATGACATTAGCTTGATACCAACACCTTAATAAACGGTATCCAAACTAAAAGTCCACTCAAAAGCCAAGAGAAACTACAAATGTCCTAAATTTTCCCCACGCTTATCTCACACTACAATCTCTCTCATAAAAACAAAGTTTTTGCAAGATTTATAAATATGCACAAAACTTACCTCGTAACAAAACACCAACACCCCCTTATATCTCCTAGAAAATAACGAGGATTTCTAACCTAAACTCCATTATCCGAACCTCCTACTCCAATAGTTTATATCCTACACGAAACTCCAAAACCCCCTTATGTCTTCTCCCCGGTGGATGTATGATATTTTATTACTCAATCCCCACCTTTTGCCTAAGCGCCCTTTCGGGTTTTCACTTAGCCTCTCTTTTTTTTTCATTTTTTTTTCTTTTTTTTTTTTTTGATAAAAGAAAAACTAACTAACTAGAAATAAAATGCATACTATACAATTATAAATCCTTCCCACACGCTTAAACTACACAGTGTTCTCAGTGTGTAAAAGTGAATAAAACTAATGACAATTTAAACGTAAGGGAATAAATGGTACCTCACTAGTGCACACTCCACCCCGTTTGAGCTCAAATTGTCTCCATGAATCCTTGCTTCGTTTTGGTCATCGTGCTCAAACCTCCATGCTTCTCCATCGAACCACTAGCCATCATCAATTCTTCCTCACCTCCTAATGCATACTTTCGGTGCTCAGAAAGATTCTTCACCTTTCTTGGTCCATGTTTTACCGCCGGTATTTTCAAATCATCATCCCTACTACAAATATTTAGAACCTAGTCCATGTTTAATTTGTAGGTGTGCGATTTAGCCTATCAAATTTTGGCGCCGTTGCCGGGGAAAGTCCAGAATCGATCCACGAAGAACGGTTATTTATTTACGTAATTGTCACTTGACAAGATTGTGGGAAATTTATAATTACTAAATTCTAAAACATAAATAAACTAAATCAAATTGAGCTAAAACAATAATAAAGAAGCACTTTAGATTTGATTCCGTCCCCACCTAATTATTCAATTATCATTGATATCTCTTTTCACTTTTTATCCTATTTACCCGATCACGAGATTTATTTCAATCCTTGTTTCTTCTTTCAGAATAGTTACTAGCAGTGACACACTCACTAGAAACCCTAATTAATAAATTAATCTAACTGACACAATCTAAATCTCAATATTAATTGATTCAAGATTTAAGAAACTAAGATCAAGAATGCTTTATATGATTATTTCACACAGATAATCATCTAATTTTACATACTTCACAATTTACCATGGCACATGCATAAATCGTAAAGATGCTACTTATGAATTTCTACACTGGCACAGTAAATAGAAAATTATAGCAAAGATAAATTAACTAGAGCAATTAGATTGATCAAGTCTAAAAACTCTAGTAATAAATCTAGATTACGCACAAGTAGAATTATGAATAGAGATAAAAAAAAATTGAAAAGAAAAATACCTCAAATTGATAAAAAAGGGTTCAAGAAATCAAACCCAAAGCTTGGATGTTAGTTCCACATCCAAAGCTTTTGAATCTCCATGGAAAAGAAATAAAAACCTAGATCTAAAATTATGTTGAAGTCTAGAATGAACAACAATAAAGGAAAACCTATTTTTATACCTAGAACAAGTCCTAAACTAATAATGAGATAAAAAGAATAAAAGAAAATAAGAAAAATAGGGAAAAAATGCCAGGCCGTCACACAAGCCCTGACGCGCGCGTCCATGTCAGCTTCACCGAAAACGCGCCTGCCACATTCGTCAACGCCCCACCTTAGCTAAAGACGCGCCTAGAACCTGTGCTTTCTCCCTTGGCTTCACAAGTCGTGTTGACTCGCACGAGTCGTTCCACTCGTGCTCACGAGTTGAACATGTCACGACCCGAAAACCCGCCTCTATTTTTGTAGTAATAAATATTTATTTATTATTTATTTATTTAAATTATTATTTAATTAATAATTTATGTGTGCATTTTATGTGTTATAATAAATTATGACTAGCATTTTATTTGGGTCATTTGTGCTAGTGTGGTATTAGTTGGTCTTAGTTGTTAGTAGAAAGTATAGAGTTGGGTAGTTAGTGGGGAGGGGGCCTAAGTGTAAGTTTTTCATAATAATTCCCCCTACTCCCTCTCTTCTCCCTCACCTTCCCCTCACCAATTCCCATTCCCAGCAAAACTCTCTCTCTCTCTCCTCAAAAAGGTAAGTTTTCTTCTCTACCTTCTCTCTTCAATCTAACCATCTTCCTCTTGTTATTTCTCATTTCTTAAAACATGAAACTTGTTTAGATCGTCGATAGGATCGTAGAGAACAAAAAATATTCGAGTTCCGGCAACTTTGAGAAAATCCGGGTAAGTTACTTTTCCCCCATTTTTATGCTAAAATGTTCATATCATGTTTATGTAATGCTTGGTGTGTTATATTGGAAGTTTGGTTGAGTTTAGAATTATTGGGAATTTATTTGAGTTTTGGTCAAAAATGGTGATTATTATGAATGTTGGAATTTAATCTTGGTTTTGTTTGATAAATGGTGTTATTTAGGTCCCCTTTTTAGTTAGATGTTGTTGGGTACTTTGGGGATCAAGTTGGGAGTGTTGATTGTGAAAAATTTGGTTTTGGGTAAGAAAATGGAAGAACCCATTTGGTTCTTGCCGTTTTCCGGCGACCTGGGTGCGTGGGCGACCGCCCATGGGTGGTTTGGGCGACCGCCCATGAGATCAGTTGATCCGGAGAATTTGGGTAAAAGTGAGTGGGCGACCGCCCACTTTTGGGTTGGGCGACCGCCCATGAAGTCAGTTGGTTTTGGGCTTGGGTGTCGGTATTGGGCGACCGCCCGGACTGGCTATGGGCGACCGCCCATACCAGCTGCCCTGAGTACCTTTGTTTCGAATGGTTTTATGGTTCAAGCCCGATCTAGGCTCGAAGTATCACCCTAGTTGACTTAAGTTAATACCGTGGAACACTTTAGTGCTTGAGATTTGGTTCCTTTGTGAACAATGGTGTTATGGAATTTGATCAAGTATTGTTGGGAATGTTTGGGCATCTTATGATGTGTTCGTGATTGTTCCAATCGAATCGATTTGGGAAGCCATGGAAGAAATTGTTGTTCTCGAAGTGATTTGTGAAGATTAGGTGATGGATCGTTGGGTTGGGGTGATGAGTTATGTGTTGTTTGATATATTTGGAGTTAAATGGTGTTTTAATGGAGTTAGAATTGGTTTGGGTCGAGCTCCTCAATGGTGGGGAGGTATAAGGGTTGTTATATCAAGATTTAGGACAAAAGGAGTGAAATTCGGGTGTATTTTGGGGTCTGGGCGGCCGCCCACTTAGTTTTGGGCGACCACCCACTAAATCAGCCTCTTTTAGCTTGGCAACAGCGTTCCGGGCGACCGCTCACTCAATTCTGGGCGCCCGCCCACTTTTTCCAGAAATTAGGTCGATCTTCTGGAGGCCATAACTTCTTCGTCCGGACTCCGTTTTAGGTGTGTAAACTATCGTTTCGAAGCTCTCTTCGAGTACTACAAGATGGCATAGGTTGTTCAGTTAAGTTCTAAGTTTTATACTTCGGGATTTTATTGGGTGTTTGAGGTTAAGAATTGGTTCGTTGATGGACGGATGTAAGACGTGAATTGGTGATTGGGTACCTACGGTGTTGACTAGATTTAAGGTGTATTTATTCGGTCTTCCTATTTGGAACTCTAGGTGTAAATATAGGGAGTTAATAGTCCCAGTATATCTTTATGAGTAAATGTTTAGGGTCATTTTGGTAATAGTCATTGTGCTATTTGTGAGCGACCGTTTGGGTGTACTCTTTATGAGTAACTTGTGGGTATCATCTTTGGAATGTATCTGGTATGGTTCCCCTTTATAGAATTATAGTATTCTAATAATCATTGTTGTTGAGCTCCTTATGAGCAATTCCGTTTATCGTTGTTGTGCTCTTCATGAGAAACTCTTGTTATCGTTGTTGTTAAACTCTTCATGAGTAACCGTTGCATCTTTATGGTGATTATTTGGTATGGTTCCCTACTTTGGAACCTTAAGTTGTTTATTCATGCTAAAATATTATTACTTAGCATTTAATTAGAAGCCCAGCTGGCATATTTGTTGCATCGGGCGATGGGAAAGATTATAATGGCAAAGCCAAGTCCATTATAATGTTGACCATTGTTTTGCCCTTACTATACCCCCTTTTCCAGATTGGCCTTGGAAAAGTCAAGTTAGCGTTCCTCTGTGAATGTATCTAGCTAATGGGCATGACTTTGTGTCATGGTCCTTGTCCTTTGTGACACTCTTATGGTTATTGTTCCGGTACCGGGGGTTTTCTCTTCAGCTCTTATGCTACTATGAAGATGGCTTGATGGGTTGATTGATTGATTGGTCGGTTCTGACCGGGGTTCTCTTCAGTTGTTATACTGCTATTGTTGATTGGTTGATCGGTTGAAGCTGCGCAGCGATTGTTCTATCAGTTTGGTGAAACCTTGGCTAAGTATCATTTGTTACGTGTTTATTTCAGTCTTATGTGCTGCATGATGAGTTAGTCGTTATTTCCAACTGGTATGGGACAGTTGGCGATAGGGAGCTTTCTCATTGTTGTTATGTGATTTACTTGTTCAGTTATATCGTTGATTTGCATGATATTATGCCATGTAGATGCATTTAGTAACTTACTGAGATTTTATCTCACCCCGTTTCTTGTTTCAAATTGTTTTTCCTTAACCCCCCCCCAGGAAAGCAAGTGGTAGCGTTGTGAGGCCCATTGTAGCGGGAATCTTCTGAGCAGGTTGATCGTAATTGGGATAGTTGCTCTTCGGAGCCTTTATGTATTTTATTGTAGGTTCGTAGTCGTTCAGTGTTTGTATATACGGTTGTACTTTGGGTATTTTTGTTAATAGTTGTTCTTGCTTCCGCATTTGTTTCTAGTCTCCGAGTTATAATCTCGTTGAGGTGTTGTTTGATGGTATTGGTTTATAGTTGAATTCACGCGCCCGGTTTGGTATATTGCATTTTTGGAGATGTGCATTTTGTAATGTTTTTATATATGGGTTTTTGAGATTTCCGGGGCGCGACAGTTGGTATCAGAGCAATGGTTTTAGATCTTGAAAGAGAATAAGAACTCTGATATTGGATAGATTTCAATACTTGGGTGTTATAACTTTGAGCGGTTTAGAAACTAAGTTTTCTTGGAAGATAAGGTTAAGGTAGAAGTTGGTGGAGTTATGAGTCGTGATATTGACGTCGAGTGTTTCTTCTCATGTGGTATATCCAGTATAGAATTGGTGTCAATAATGTTAGTTCCATTGGGTTAGTCGGTTTGAGAATCGAGAGTACGAGTTTTGAAGGCTTGAACGTACCTATTTCGTAAAGTGGAAATGTCTTGTGCTATATCTTATGTTTGTTCTCGTTAAGTGATTTATGTTGATGTGTATTCTCGAGTTTGGAATTTCGTGATCGCTACTGATAGAGGTAAGGTGATCTGGTTATGTCACCTATGCGGGATATTGATGAGTTAAGTGGTATGGTTTAGCTTTCTATATGATACGAGTTTCTTGTGTGCCATCGATAGGTGGAGAATATTTCTATATGAGTATGTTTGACTTTGTTTAGGAGCATACTAGGTATATATATAATGTTCAAGTTCTATATTGAAAATCAGAAAATCTTTATTATAAGGTTGTGTGGGAATTTAGCTTATTCTGTTGGCAATATTAATTTTGAAGTCTTGGGTATAATTTATATTGGGGGCAATATGTCGCTTGATCGATAGGAAACTTGGGTTAAATTGGGTTGTTGTGGTACAAGGTTGTAATGCTAATATTTAGATCAATATCCATATTGTATCAGTTGGGTTATAGGAGTTGAGGATTCAATGAGAATCTCTTGAGAAAAATTTTGGTCACTTTTAGTACATCTCCGTGAATGCATCGGAATGGATTAGTATGGAGAGGTGTACGATTTGCTAGGGATGATGAGTTGTTGTAGGAGTTATGGTCATTAATGGTGATAAGCGTGTTAAGTTAGAAAGGACTAAGTACATTTTGGGAGAGTAATAATTTCTCAATCTATGTTAAAGGCATTTTGAAATTTTGGTTAGATAGTGGTTCTATGGTTCTAAATCCCTTCTTGGTGGCGTTACTCGTTTGGATTAAGAATTTGTAAAGGAAGTTGAGTATAGATACTTGGGCATATTAAAGGGTGCTATGATTTTGTATGGGACGGAGCAGTTTATTGAATATTTCGGGTTATTAGTGATCCTTTGTAATATCTTTTAGAGTTGTAAGTTGTAATATATTACTATTTATTGAAACAAAGATTGTGAAATTTCGGATCGTTACAGTTGCTACTTTAATGGTAACCCTTAGAGATATAGTCACGCGGTGAACATTTGGAGGATGAGAAATTTCTTTAGCTTTTCATAGTTTAAGAAGTTGAGTAGGCTCGAGATGGTTTAATGTTTTGAATTTCTGGATATTTCCTTAGAAAACTAAGTATGAGGTAATGCAAGTAGTTTGAGAAATTCAAAGATTTTGACTGTATTATGTTTTATCTCATGAGGAAGTGAGTGTGGTAGGGGAATCTCATTTGATCGGATAGTTGATGACGGTAAATTTTTGAGTATATCATTGAGTCATTGGGTGACAATAATCGTTAGCCATATTCCTTCTCTTATTTGTTCGGGTAGTAGTATGATTACTTGGGAAGATGTCTAGATCGTCAATGCGTACGGGTGGACCGGAAAAGTAAACTTATGGATGTTGATGATTTAAGGGTTGATGGTGAGCATGATGCTAATTAGGATCAAATCAGCTATGTCTCAGAATTGGTGAACAAGTGATAGTCTTGAGAATGTGAAATTCGGGATGAAAGAGGAAGTTAACTTTAGGACGTTGACATGAATATGCTTGAGATATGTATGTGTTCAATATGTGTGGGTTTATTTGAGTCATGGAATTGATGTCTGAAATCTTTAATAGGTACTTGATTTGGGGTTACGAGTGCTTTATGCGAATTGATATTTTGTCGCCTTATTATGACCGCGCATTGTGATTTTGATGAGTGAATTCGTGGGCGAATTCTTTTAAGGAGGGTAGATTGTCACGACCCGAAAACCCGCCTCTATTTTCGTAGTAATAAATATTTAATTATTTATTTATTTATTTAAATTATTATTTAATTAATAATTTATGTGTGCATTTTATGTGTTATAATAAATTATGACTAGCATTTTATTTGGGTCATTTGTGCTAGTGTGGTATTAGTTGGTCTTAGTTGTTAGTAAAAGTATTAGAGTTGGGTAGTTAGTGGGGAGGGGGCCTAAGTGTAAGTTTTTCATAATAATTCCCCCTACTCCCTCTCTTCTCCCTCACCTTCCCTCACCAATTCCCATTCCCAGCAAAACTCTCTCTCTCTCTCTCAAAAAGGTAAGTTTTCTTCTCTACCTTCTCTCTTCAATCTAACCATATTCCTCTTGTTATTTCTCATTTCTTAAAACATGAAACTTGTTTAGATCGTCGATAGGATCGTAGAGAACAAAAAATATTCGAGTTCCGGCAACTTTGAGAAAATTCGGGTAAGTTACTTTTCCCCCATTTTTATGCTAAAATGTTCATATCATGTTTATGTAATGCTTGGTGTGTTATATTGGAAGTTTGGTTGAGTTTAGAATTTATTGGGAATTATTTGAGTTTTGGTCAAAAATGGTGATTATTATGAATGTTGGAATTTAATCTTGGTTTTGTTTGATAAATGGTGTTATTTAGGTCCCTTTTTAGTTAGATGTTGTTTGGGTACTTTGGGGATCAAGTTGGGAGTGTTGATTTGAGAAATTTGGTTTTGGGTAAGAAAATGGAAGAACCCATTTGGTTCTTGCCGTTTTCCGGCGACCTGGGTGCGTGGGCGACAGCCCATGGGTGGTTTGGGCGACCGCCCATGAGATCAGTTGATCCGGAGAATTTGGGTAAAAGTGAGTGGGCGACCGCCCACTTTTGGGTTGGGCGACCGCCATGAAGTCAGTTGGTTTTGGGCTTGGGTGTGGGTATTGGGCGACCGCCCGGACTGGCTATGGGCGACCGCCCATACCAGCTGCCCTGAGTACCTTTGTTTTCGAATGGTTTTATATGGTTCAAGCCCGATCTAGGCTCGAAGTATCACCCTAGTTGACTTAAGTTAATACCGTGGAACACTTTAGTGCCTTGAGATTTGGTTCCTTTGTGAACAATGGTGTTATGGAATTTGATCAAGTATTGTTGGGAATGTTTGGGCATCTTATGATGTGTTCGGATTGTTCCAATCGAATCGATTTGGGAAGCCATGGAAGAAATTGTTGTTCTCGAAGTGATTTGTGAAGATTAGGTGATGGATCGTTGGGTTGGGGTGATGAGTTTATGTGTTGTTTGATATTTTGGAGTTAAATGGTGTTTTAATGGGTTAAATTGGTGGGTCGAGCTCCTCAATGGGGGGAGGTATAAGGGTTTGTTATATCAAGATTTAGGACAAAAGGAGTGAAATTCGGGTGTATTTTGGGTCTGGGCGGCCGCCCACTTAGTTTTGGCGACCACCCACTAAATCAGCCGCTTTTAGCTTGGCAACAGCGTTCCGGGCGCCGCTCACTCAATTCTGGGCGCCCCCCACTTTTTCCAGAAATTAGGTCGATCTTCTGGAGGCCATAACTTCTTCGTCCGGACTCCGTTTTAGGTGTGTAAACTATCGTTTCGAAGCTCTCTTCGAGTACTACAAGATGGCATAGGTTGTTCAGTTAAGTTCTAAGTTTTATACTTCGGGATTTTATTGGGTGTTTGAGGTTAAGAATTGGTTCGTTGATGGACGGATGTAAGACGTGAATTGGTGATTGGGTACCTACGGTGTTGACTAGATTTAAGGTGTATTTATTCGGTCTTCCTATTTGGAACTCTAGGTGTAATATAGGGAGTTAATAGTCCCAGTATATCTTTATGAGTAAATGTTTAGGTCATTTTGTAATAGTCATTGTGCTATTTGTGAGCGACCGTTTGGGTTGTACTCTTTATGAGTAACTTGTGGGTATCATCTTTGGAATGTATCTGTGTATGGTTCCCCTTTCTGGAATTATAGTATTCTAATAATCATTGTTGTTGAGCTCCTTATGAGCAATTCCGTTTATCGTTGTTGTGCTCTTCATGAGAAACTCTTGTTATCGTTGTTGTGT
>JAOWBW010002057.1:0-99144 GCA_026119855.1 Campanula takesimana
TGTGACCGTTGGGTAAAGATTTGAATCAAATCTGAAGGGTACAGTGCTGTCGAATTCCCATTGGTTGAGCTGTCATTTTCGTCCTTGGTTTTGTCTTGTAGTCCTAGGTAGTTGTAGATCCACTTCCTGGCAACTGTCCTGTTGGGTATGCTTATCACTTAACCCTCCTACTTTGTTAGAATTGATTGATACCATCACCTAAGTGTATTTTTAAGGACTTTAGGACCCTATGTAAGAAGTTTTTTAACTTCAATTTTTAGCTAAGTCCTCTTTTATAGACTAGGCTAGAGGTTAGGGCTGAAGCTTTGGATTCAAGGTCAAAAGAGCAAAAAGCCAATTTTGGTGTGCATCCTTCCATGCGCAGCGCATCATCTTCTACGCATCCTATGCTCATGAGCATCATGCGCACGAAAGACCTGCCTTGGTTTATTCTTTCATCTCTTGACCTACCTTTGTATAACTTGGAAAGCGTATCTCAAGCTACGCTTTCGAATGAGCCAAAATGCTGATGTGGACAAACGACAAGTCAAATACACTCAGTATACACGTAGATGGAGACGCGCCTCTAGTTTGAATTTCAATATAAAGACAGCTGTCATCCTTCTAGAAGAAGTTTGAAATCGTGTCAACTTGCTGTCTCCAACGGCTATAAAGGACACGTGCACGCCAATCACATTGTGACAGCACATCGTCCTTGCTCTGCTCCCCAACGGCTATTTCTTGGAGCTCAGCTATAAATAGCAAGCTCATCCTCATTTTCCAAGTGGCTTGTGAATTGCTAAAGAATTGCTTCCAAGAGAAAGTGTTTGAAGATTTGAAGATTACTTGCTCATTTCCAGATTCTCAAGAACAACCTTCTCACCTTCATACTCAATCCAAGCCCAGATCCTATAAAGCCTTTGTAACACCAGAATCTTGTGCTCTCCATCTTATAGATTCAAAGAGCCCAGATTTCTGATACTCACACTCACCTCTTGAAGTTCCGATCTTATCGATCATACTTTCTAGAGAAACACTAGTTATTGTCTAGGATTTTGTTCATTCATAGATTATAGATCTTTGAGATAGTTTGTTCTAAATCGTTGTAACCTGTAACTCTCTATCATAATAAGATCTCCATTAGAAATCCAAGACTAACCATCTTGGTAGAGGACGTAGATCTTTTCCCGATCGAACCTCTCCAAATAGTGTGTCTATTGTTTGTGCTTTTCATTCTACATTTTAAGCTATACTCATATATTGTTTTGTTTGATCTTTGTAGATTGTATTGCTTTGACAGAATTGTGTTTGTGAGCTTTTTGCCTTAGTTCCATCTTGCGCCTATCTTTAAGCTAAAACTTAGTGCTTGCGTATTTACACTTCTGCGCATACTCCCTGCGCATAAGTGACTGCTTTAAGACTTCCGCTGTGCATTTCACACTCTTGCTGCGCGCTATACTTAGCCAATTTAAGAGTCGTACGCATTTGCCATTGCTTTGCAAAAGGTTTGAAAATAATTTTAAATCGCTATTCACCCCCCCCCCCCTCTAGCAATTTCATACCCTTGTTGCCCTTCTGGGACCAACAAGTGGTATCAGAGCAAACACACCTTTATAAAACATTTCTGTTTTTCAAGCTTAACAGCTTGGGTGCCGATTCGATATGGCAAACTCAAAACCCTATGGCAACTGCAAACTGCACTCACGTTCCGGTCTTTGATGAAGATCATTTGACGGTGGGAAATTCAGCATCTTAACTCATCTCAACTCAATCGATGAAAGACTTCATGACACCGTGGTTTATGGACCTTACATTCCTATGAAAGCGAATCCAAATCCGCGTACAAATGTTGTTCAACCAACTGTCAAGAAACCAAAAGAAGAATGGACTGAGGAAGAAACAAGGAGAGTTGCAAATGATGGTAAAGCAAGAAACATTCTTCTAAGCACTCTAAGCACGGCTATGAAACAACAAGTCATGCATTGTGCTACCGCAAATGAGTTATGGGATGCTATTGAAGAACATATAGAAGGAGACACCACTGTGTGCAAGGAAAAAAAGAAATATGAAGTACAAAAGAGATTCAACAATTTCTCTCACTTTCCGGTGAAACCTTAAGACAAACTTATGAACGCTTTTGTGAAATTATCAATCTATGTATTTCACTTGGCATGAAGTTTTCGAACAAAGATTTAAATGTCAATTTTCTTCAAGCTTTTGGATCAAGATACCTACATAAATCAAGCGCCCTAGAAGACGCTGGAACTTTGGATGTATGGACACTTAGAAATCTTTATGCAAATCTCAAAGTCTATGAACTCAAGCTTCAGCGTATAAGTGAAACTGAAGGAAAATCCAAGTCCATTGCAATGTGGCGCAAAGAGAAGAAGCACCTGCGTAAGCTCAAGTTCAAGTTGAGAAAAGCGCAGATCCCAAAATTTCTACTTCTGAGCTATTAGACATGGATGATGAAGACTTCGCTTTATTTGTGAAGAAATTTCAAAAATTCAGAAAATTCTCAAGACCCGGCTCAACCAACAAATTTCAAGGATCTTCCAGAAGAGCTCCTCCAAAATTCACGAGGAGTAGTGATTCTAAAAGAAAAGAAGATCTTGTTTGCTTTAATTGCAGGAAACCAGGACACTTTGCTTCAAGCTGCCCAACTCCAAAATTTGAATATATGCAGAAGAAGAGCAGCCATACTCCCAAGTTCACTCCCAAATTCACTCGTCACAAGGGAATGGTTGCGGAAGAAGCAGCACCAGCAAATGAGCAGAACACTTGGATTGAAATAGACTCAGATGAGAGCGATGAAGATTCCGATGATGGACTCGTTTGTTTGGTGGCAAATGATGATGAAGTTGATACTTGTGATTCTGATGATGACTTCTCCAAGGATGTTCCTGATATGAATGCATTGAATAAACCTATCAAGAAATCTGCAGGTTTTCAAGAAGAGAAAAGGAAGAAAGGACCAACCATCAGCGAGCTCGTGGAACAAGGATTTCTCACTCCGGCTCAAAGCGATGGTGGATTGTTATTCTCACGATGCGATCTAAGTGCAAGGAACAAGTTGAGAAAAGGAGCTTACATTAGACCTCAAGTTGAACCAACTGCTCCAATCTCCAAAATTAATGATGATGAAGTGGTTGCTGAACAAGAAAAATTGTTCAAAAAAGGCTGAAAAGGTAATCACTAGATTTGATAGTATAAAGGAAGCTTTAGCACTATCATGTGATGAAATTTCCCAGCTTAAGACCGAGAAATCTCTACTTAAATCTGAACTCACCCTCCTTAGGAGCAGATAAAGAGCATGACTCCTCTTACTGTTAAAAACTCTTTCTAACAGAACAGAACTCACTTCTTAAAGTTCAAAACGATGAATTGGTTGCTCAAATTACTGATCTTAAAAAGATTACAAATGAGTGGTCCAACTCTCGTGTCACTATGGAGAACATATTTGAGTCCCAAAAAGTCAGTGGTGATAAAAGTGGCTTGGGATTCTCATCAACTAGTGACAACTTTAAATGTGATGTCTGTGCTGAAAGAAATAGTGAATTTACAAACCAACAAACTTTTGAAATTCCCAAGGAAAAACATTCTAATTCAATGGGTAAAGGACAGGAAAAAGTCAAGAGACAAACATTCCATTATGTCTACCCAATGAAGCAATTTGGAAAGCTAATGGGAAAGATATAGCTACAGATGAATCATCCTCTAGCAAAATCCCTCTTGAAACCAAGAGCGCTCCTTCTACAAGTAATCATTATGCGCCAAGAGCCATGCGCCTCACCGCCATCCGCATCCTAGCCCTATGCGCACTCCTAGAAAAAGCGCTCCTAAATTTCAAAAGAAAGATTTTGTTAAGGCTGACTCATCTGACCCAAGGAAGAATGATATCCCTAAGAAAGTAAAGAGTTTGTGAAAACTCATGTGATTAGTGGCTTTCATCATTGTTCCATTTGTGATTGTTCTGGACACAAGGCCGTGGAATGCCTTTTGCGATTCACTCCCAATGCCAAAGGACGTAAAAACCCTAAGGTCAAACAAGAGTGGGTTGTCAAAAGTTGCTAACCCTAGGACCCAAAAGGAATAAAGGGGACCTGCTTAAATGTCTATATTTCAGGTTCTTTATTTCATGGCTGGATCTTCAAAATCTAGAAATTATGAATGGATTCTCGATAGTGGGTGTTCAAGACACATGACTGGAGATGAATCCTTATTAGAAGATGTCCATGAAGAAAGAGGTCCCTCCGTAACATTTGGCGATAATAACAAAGGTCATGTTGTAGCATATGGAAAGCTCAAGAAAGACAAAGTGTGCATTGAAAGAGTCTCACTCGTCGAAGGACTCAAGCACAACTTATTATCCGTATCTCAATTCTGCGACAAAGGATTAGAATGCCATTTCACTTCAACGCAATGTCTTATCAAGAATGGCAAAACTGGAGCTATCTTACTCACGGGATATCGTAAGACAAATATTTATATTATTGATTTCCATAGTATGAACTCTAGTACTAATCTTTGTTTTGTAGCAAAAAGTGTGAACGAAAATAGTTGGCTGTGGCACAAGCGCATGAGTCACTTGAACTTCAAATGTCTATCAAAACTCAGCAGGGACAATCTTGTCAAAGGACTCCCCAAAGTTGCTGATCATCATGACAACAAATGCGCAGCTTGTCAACTAGGCAAACAATCAAAGCAGTCTTTCTCCAGCAAGACAAATCCCTCAACTTCAAAATGTTTGTAACTGCTGCACATTGATCTATTTGGACCAGTTACCACTGCAAGCATCAAAAGAAATAAATATACTTTAGTTATGGTGGACGATTTCTCAAGATATACATGGGTGGAAATGATGATCTCAAAAGATGATTGTTACGACATTCTCACCACTCTATTCAGACTGCTCCAAACCCAAAAAGAAGATGACATTGTTAGTGTTCGATCCGATAATGGAACAGAATTCAAGAACAACGGTGTTTTTCGATATTGCGACGATCATGGGATAGATCACAACTTCTCAACTGCTGGAGTTCCACAACAAAATGGTTGTAGTGGAAAGAAAGAATAGGACATTGATTGAAGCAGGAAAGACGATGATAGCCGAAGCAAAATTGCCTAAGTACTTTTGGGAAAGCTATCAACACTGCATGTTTTACTCAAATCGCTCCCTCATCAACAAACGTCACAACAAGACTCCGTATGAACTTTGGCGTGGTAGAACTCCCAACATTGCATTCTTCAAGATCTTTGGTTGCAAATGTTATATCCTCTACAACGGAAATGAACATAGAGGTAAATTCGATGCCAAAGCCGACGAAGGTATTTTTGTTGGGTATGCCAAACACTCTAAAGCTTTTCGTGTTTTTAATAGAACTACATTAGTGATAGTTGAATCTGTACATGTTACATTTGATGAACATTCTCTCCTTGAGCCACATTTGGCTCCAAATGTTGCTGATGATTCTATTGAGCTAAATGATACAGGTGCTCCCATTTATGTTGCGCCCACTCAAGATCAGAATCTATCAACACAAGGAAATCCATCTACATCAAATGCGCCTAATTCAATGTATAATGCGCCTGGTGAATCCTCTATTGCGCCTCACTCAAATGATGCGCCTCATGATTCCTCTCACGCGCCTATTTCTACTGCTGCATCTGGTGTAAACCCAAATTTCAATTCTGAGCCAGTTCAACCCCCAAATTTCAATGACTTTGAATCTGGTGAAGTTGTACCAATTAAGACCTTCATTACTACGACTCAACCTAACTTACCTCCTGAAATTCGTGAAGTTAGAGGTCACCCAATTGCTAATATCATCGGTGATCTACAAGTTGGTGTTCGTACAAGGAGAGCTACAAACTTTGATGCTTACACTGCTTTTATCTCTCAAATTGAACCAAAGAAGGCTGACGAAGTGCTCAAGATCCTAATTGGGTTGTTGCAATGCAAGAAGAACTCAATCAATTTGAACGATGTAAGGTTTGGACTCTAGTTCCTAGACCAAATGATCATGGAGTGATTGGTACGAAATGGGTGTTCAGGAACAAGATGGATGAGAATGGAACCATCACGAGAAACAAAGCAAGATTGGTTGCATAAGGCTATAGGCAAGAAGAAGGAATTGATTACGATGAAACTTTTGCGCCCGTAGCTAGACTTGAAGCTATCAGACTATTTCTAGCTTACGCCGCTCACAAGAACTTCAAGTTATATCAAATGGATGTGAAAGCGCGTTTCTAAATGGTGAACTCCAAGAACAAGTCTATGTTGCTCAACCACCTGGGTTTGAAGATTCACAATTTCCAAATCATGTCTACAAACTCCAGAAAGCTTTGTATGGACTCAAGCAAGCACCAAGAGCATGGTATGATACACTATCCAAGTTTCTCATCGAAAAAGGCTTCACTCGCGGTAAAATCGATACAACTCTTTTCATTACCAAACATAATGGTCATAAATTACTTGTTCAAATTTATGTTGATGATATTATATTTGGTTCTACTAATGAATTGTTGTGCAAGCGCTTTGAGAAACTAATGAAGAGCAAGTTTGAAATGAGCATGATGGGAGAACTCACATTCTTCCTCGGGCTTCAAATCAAGCAAATGAGTGAAGGCATATTCATCAATCAAGCCAAATATACAAAGGACTTAATCAAGAAATTTGGACTTGAGAACGCCAAAGCATACGATACTCCAATGGCTACCGGCAACAAACTTGACAAAGACTTAAAAGGTAAAAAGGTTGATCAAACTTTTTATCGAGGAATGATTGGCTCACTCCTTTATCTTACTGCTAGTAGGCCCGATATTATGTTTAGTGTTTGTGTTTGTGCTCGTTATCAATCCGACCCTAGAGAAGCACACTTAATTGCTGTGAAACATATTATAAGATATCTCTCTGGCACTGTTAACCTTGGACTTTGGTACACCAAAGATTCGAACTTTAAACTTGTAGGTTATTCAGATGCGGATTATGCAGCATGCACAATTGACAGGAAAAGCACAAGCGGCACTTGTCATTTCCTCGGATATCGACTTGTGTCATGGGCAAGTAAGAAGCAAGCGGCAGTTTCTGTCTCTACAACTGAAGCAGAATATATCGCTGCTGGAAGCTGTTGCTATCAAATTCTGTGGATGAAGCAGCAATTAGTGGACTATGACATCAAAGAAGAAAATTGTCCCATTTATTGCGACAACACTTCAACAATTGTTGTTTCTGAAAATCATGTCATGCACTCGAAGACCAAACACATCGACATTAAATATCACTTCCTCAAAGACCACGTGGAAAAAGGGAATATACATCTAGAACACGTGGGAACCGACTATCAAATCGCCGACATTCTTACAAAAGCACTTGATGCTAAGAGGTTCATCTTTCTTAGAGGAGAAATGGGTATGCTCGAACTCAGCTAAATTTTGTCAATATGATTTGTCAATACTAATAACTTTGTTGTTGAAAAAATTCTAAGTTAGACATACACCATGCGCCTGCGCACAAGAAGCGCACGGAGCTATGCGCATAAGGTAAACCGTTGATGTTTTTCTATCTTGAAACTCTGCGCACTTTAAAGCTGCGCATATTGATCATGCGCATGACCCCTGGATCTAAGGTACGTCTTTTTTAATAGTTTCACTTAGGTCCTTGACTTGCTGAGTCAGCATAATTCGCAAGGGTACTTGTGTAATTATTATTTTTCCCTCGTCATTTTATTTGAATTTTTTTTGGGAAATTACATTTCTGCCCTCTGCGCACGTCCCACCTCATTTAATGCAAAGGCATTGAGTGACGCGCATTTAATGCTCTTTGTGTGCTGATTATGACGGAATAGGAAAATATTCGTTTTGACCATTAATGACTGACACACACGCGCGGCTAGGACTTTTCACGCGCGCTCCTCATTGGGCCACGTCATCTGCGCGTGCAACTCACTTGCGCGTGCGCCCCACTCGCCTGACTTTCACCAACTTGTTGTCAGCGCGCATGACGTAAGCATTTTTTTTATTAAAACCTACTCCGCCGTCTCTCTCTCTCCTCACTTCTCTGCTAAAACTTTCCTCAAACCGCTTTATCTCTTTCTGACATCTCTCTCTCTCTCTCTGCACTCAATCTCTACTTTTCCTTGAAATCTTCTCTATATATATATCATGGCTCCCAAAAAATCATCCTCTACATCTTCCAAGAAGCAAGAGGATCCACAAATGGTAAGGATTTCAATCTCAATCTTTTAGTTTTCCGCCATTAATGAGTTCGAAGGTCTGTATTTTCCCCTTTCTGATTTCTCAATGTTTCGTTGCTTGTTTTCAAATTATTTGATGCTATGTGTTCGATTTACCATTAGCTTTTCATTTATATAATTTGTTTTACGATCAATGATCGATTGAGTGGATTTTTGTTTGAAGTTATTTATTTTGTCTTTTCGAATTCTCTTCGTTTTTCTCAGATCTTGGTTGTATGTTTATGATATTGTTGTTATGGTTTACTTGTTTGTGTGTGATTTTTCATTACGAACATTTTGATGTGCTTTTTATGCATTTTGGAGCACTTTGACATTTTTATGTTCTTCGTGTTCTTCGTGTATTCAATACATGTTCTTCGTGTTCTTGATAAATAGTCATATGACAAGCCTTGATATGATTCTTGATTGTGTTTTTGCGTTTCGCGCCCTTTTTAGGCGTTTGGTTTAAAATTGTTTGTTTTGGATATTTTTACCCTTTTCATTTCTTATCTTTCTAAGTATGGAGTCTAGTTCATGCGCTATGCATATAGCTCATGCGCATGCGCTTCTCTCCATGCGCATGACCAGATCTAATTCTTCATTTTTGTTTTGCACATAATCTAAACTACTTTATCCCTGGATGGGAACTCGATGCAGAGGACTTGAAGCTCGATGCGCTTGGAAGTTATATGATCGAAATCATGGACACGTCGGGCATTCTTCCTCTCTTCACCAAAGGACAATCCTTCATTCTCCCTTCTTACATTGACGAATTCTTCAGCAATGCAGAAGAGGTCGAGCGCTTATACGACGACATCACAGTGCCCTGCTTAAAAAGTTCTATCCGTGGGATTTCTGTGACTATCAACTATGCGCATATTCGTCAGACTATGGGATTGCCTGCGTGCAACAAGAAGAAGCTTCCTCAGGATGTGCAAGATGGTGTTGCGCAGAAGCTGATAAAGATTCCTACTCTGGTTGGTCAATACAACAACCATGATAGGAAGGAGTTTGGAGAGTTGATGTTTCATCTCTGCACTTTGATTGGCGATACAATCAATTGCAAGAATGGGAACAAGTCCACATTCATCAGCAAGCAATGGATGTGCTGCGCTGCAATCTTCAAGAAGAAGAAATTAAGCTGGGCTGAGATTATCTTTGAAGAGCTAGTGCGCTGCCTACGCGTATATAAGAAGAAAGCTGCAGATCCAAAGAGACCAGCCAAGTACAAAACGCACTGCAGAATTCTTACTGCTATCTTCATGCGTTTCCCTTCTGTGCGCAAGCTAGTTGATGAAGACCCCTCTCTCAAAGTTGATGTGACCTCATCGCGCACTTATACTCGTGTGTTTCTCCACAATTTTGCAATGAAGTCAACAATTTTGATTACTGCATGTTCTGGGCTGCTGATCCCATTGAAGTTTTTGAGGACATTCACCCTGAAGATCAAGGATCTCCTCCTGTCTCCAGTGGTGAACTTTTTGAAGCTTCCTCCTCTGAATCTGAATCAGAAATTGAATCCTTCTTTGAGCCGGTCCCAAGCAAAGTAGGCGACAAGGAGAAAGGCAAGGGCATTGCTGCTGATGCGCCTTTGCGCAAGAAGAAGAAGGCCAGCAAATCTACTGCTGCGCCTGGGATAACAATTAAAGAGCCTACTGCGCAAACTCCGAAGCGCAAGGCTACTTCGGACCCTGAACCTCCTAAGAAAGCAAAGAAGACCAAGGCTCCTGCTCCTGAAGAAAAAGGAAAAGCCAAGGCTGCTGCGCCCGTTAAGAAGAAAATCAACAAGGAGAAAAAGGCAAAGAAATCAAGAACCCTACTGGATGAGTCTGATGAAGACGTCCAAGTAGAAGCTGATGTTGATGCTGCGCCTCCTACTGCTCCAAAGTCAAAACGAACCTCTACTCCTCCTGCGCCTCAAGATGAAGATGAATTTGAAGGTGCTTTCAATGATCCTCTCATCAGCCCTTCCAAATTCACTGGAACTTCCAAGGCTGCTAAATCTCAGGGGGAGAAGCAAAAGGAGACTGCAAAGCCCATGCGCAATAATACTTCTAGTGAGGATGAAGTCCCACTTTCTGCAAAGAAGTCTACTCCCAAGCGCCGGGTTAAGAAGGTTGCTACTAAGAAACGTGCCTCAAACCGTACTGTGGAAGATTTATCTGATATTGAATCAGATTCTCCAAGGTATTCTCGTCCGCGCTCTGAAAAATCTGCGCGTGATATAGCAAGGGAAGCAAGACTTGCTGCTGTTGCACGAAGGAATGTTGCGCAGCAAGCCCCACCAGTCTTTATTGATGGTGAAGGATTTGCTCATGATGCGCCTGATCCTACTGTTTATGAGGATGCGCCTATAGTTGAAGATGGCGGAGACTCGAGCTCAGAAGATTATGAGGTCCATCGTTCTCCTATCCATGCGCATTACTCTCCTGTTCATGCGCCAGAGCCCCCTGCTGCTGCTGTCACTCCTGTCCAACCTACTGGAGCATCACAGACTTCTCCAATTATTCCGGCTGTAACTCCAGCAACTGCTCCCTCAGATCCCTCAAGTTCATCAACTGACATGCGTCAAATCTTGGCCATGCTCCAGACTATCCAGGCTAATCAATTTGCTGCGCAAACCCAGCACTTTCAGGTGGTCACTGCGCAAACTAAGATTCAAGAGCAACTGGATGCGCAGTCTGCACGTCTCGATGCGCAAGCCAGTTTCCTTCAGGCTATTGATTGTGCCATTAAGGAGAAGAGTTCTGTAACAAAGGCAACCAGTTCTGAAGCTATGCCTCCTCCCTCTCCTCCCTCAGGTTCTGGTGCTGCACATGCATCTGGTTCTGGTGCTGCGCCCTTTCAAGATTTTGATCTTCTGCGCCAAGATATCCAGCATGACTTCGATATAATCTCTACTGCGCTCACTAAGATTCCCTCTGTGCATGGGTTGAATGAAGCTTTGTTTTCCTTAGCCAAAACCATCACAGAAATCATTCAAATTGAGTCTACTAAAGTCATCAAGTCTATTGACAATTTGGCGCCTACTGCCTCCAGCTCCTCCTCCATTGATGCGCTCAAATCTCATATGACTGACTGCTTAGTTCAGTTCAGTGATACTTTTAATGGAAGAATGAACCAGGCTATGCTAGATATGCAAGCCAGTCAGAACATGGTTCAGGTTGAGCTAACCAAGACTTTGGTTGATGCGCAGAAAGAAATTCAGGACTCCATGGCTGCGTCCCTTCAATCTTTTGGAAATCAGATGGGGGCGTTTGAAAATTGCTTTAACAGAATTTCTGAAGACATCCAAAGAGATAATGCGCTGATGCGTGACGGTATGAGAACTCATGTGAATCTTGTGGTGGAATACAACGCCAAGTTTCTGCAACTGAAGATTGAATTGATGAACAAGTTTAACAGCTTACAGAATGAGATGCGCGAAGCAATGCAGCGAATTCATATAGACTAGACTTTGTAATCTTTTTATTTTGCTGCGCAATTGTAAGTTTTTTATGCGCAAAGTTTTTTTTTGCTTTTGATTTTTTTCTTCCATTGTAAAACTTGTACTCTGTAACTCTTACCTTTCAAGTTGTAATGAGAAGAAAGCATCATTGCACTTTCACAAAACCTTGTTCAATTCAAACTGTTCGTTTGTGGAACATTGCATCTCTTATAAACTTCATGCGCATATCCTTAACAGCTCATATTTAATTGCATGATGTTTAAACACTCAGTTTAAACGCATACTAACCTTAAACTCATATCATTTGTATGCTCTGAGTGATATTTCTGTCTTTCCTATATTGTAAGTTAATTTCTTATGGATAGACTAGAAATCTATATCATTGGCTAGTGTGTACATTGACTTGAGACATGATTTATCATTTTCTATTCTTATGGACATGTTATTATCAAGTACAATGAATTGCCTTTGTTATAGTAGGTAATGGCATCAATCATTTAGGGGGAGATTGTTGGGTATGCTTATCACTTAACCCTCCTACTTTGTTAGAATTGATTGATACCATCACCTAAGTGTATTTTAAGGACTTTAGGACCCTATGTAAGAAGTTTTTATAACTTTAATTTTTAGCTAAGTCCTCTTTATAGACTAGGCTTAGAGGTTAGGGCTGAAGCTTTGGATTCAAGGTCAAAAGAGCAAAAAGCCAATTTTGGTGCGCATCCTTCCATGCGCAGCGCATCATCTTCTGCGCATCCTATGCGCATGAGCATCATGCGCACGAAAGACCTGCCTTGGTTTATTCTTTCATCTCTTGACCTACCTTTGTATAACTTGGAAAGCGTCATCTCAAGCTACGCTTTCGAATGAGCCAAAAATGCTGATGTGGACAAACGACAAATCAAATACACTCAGCATACACGTAGATGGAGACGCGCCTCTAGTTTGAATTTCAAATATAAAGACAGCTGTCATCCTTCTAGAAGAAGTTTGAAATCTGTCAACTTGCTGTCTCCAACGGCTATAAAGGACGCGTGCGCGCCAATCACATTGTGACAGCACATCGTCCTTGCTCTGCTCCCCAACGGCTATTTCTTGGAGCTCAGCTATAAATAGCAAGCTCATCCTCATTTTCCAAGTAGCTTGTGAATTGCTAAAGAATTGCTTCCAAAGAGAAAGTTTGAAGATTTGAAGATTACTTGCTCATTTCCAGAATTCTCAAGAACAACCTTCTCACCTTCATACTCAATCCAAGCCCAGATCCTATAAAGCCTTTGTAACACCAGAATCTTGTGCTCTCCATCTTATAGATTCAAAGAGCCCAGATTTCTGATACACACACTCACCTCTTGAAGTTCCGATCTTATCGATCATACTTCTAGAGAAACACTGGTTATTGTCTAGGATTTTGTTCATTCATAGATTATAGATCTTTGAGATAGTTTGTTCTAAATCGTTGTAACCTGTAACTCTCTCATAATAAGATCTCCATTAGAAATCCAAGACTAACCATCTTGGTAGAGGACGTAGATATTTTCCCGATCGAACCTCTCCAAATAGCGTGACTATTGTTTGTGCTTTTCATTCTACATTTTAAGCTATACTCATATATTGTTTTGTTTGATCTTTGTAGATTGTATTGCTTTGACAGAATTGTGTTTGTGAGCTTTTTGCCTTAGTTCCATCTTGCGCCTATCTTTAAGCTAAAACTTAGTGCGTGCGTATTTACACTTCTGCGCATACTCCCTGCGCATAAGTGACTGCTTTAAGACTTCCGCTGTGCATTTCACACTCTTGCTGGGCGCTATACTTAGCCAATTTAAGAGTCGTGCGCATTTGCCATTGCTTTGCAAAAGGGTTTGAAAATAATTTTAAATCGCTATTCACCCCCCCCCCCTCTAGCAATTTTCATACCCTTGTTGCCCTTCTGGGACCAACATGTCCTTTGTTGCAGAAAGGACTAACGGTAAACAATTCAAATTGCTTGGACAAGACCGACATTCTTTTTTTTTTTTTTGGTACAATGGACCGACATTCTTTGCAGTAACTCCAAGTTAACTTAGAGTTATTTTGACATGACATAAAATATTCCTTTACGGTTGAAAAGAAAATATTTGTCTAAGGAATAAATGACTTCTCTTGAATTCTTCATTAATTGATCGGCGGTTCTACCAGGCATAGGAGCGGTTCCGAGGATGAACTTGATGTGCGGTTTCATAAGAAACTGAAGCACGCGGTTACATGATTGCGGTTCCATCAAGTGTCATCAGCGGTTCCAAGAGAGACTTGAGGAGCAGTTTTATCAAAACCACAGAATGCGGTTTGATGAAAAATAAGCAACTCTATGCTGGCGGTTCTTAGATAGCACAAACGCGGTTTGAAGATCTAAACCACTAAGGATAAACCGAACTACTCAGTCTAGACAAACAAAAACTAGAAATGGACTTATCTAAAAATTGAAGTATAACTTCATTACATGCGGTCTTAAAGTCCATAAAAAGACACATGGCATGGATCAATCAAATTAAGTAGGTGTACTAACAATGAATCCTAACCCCTTATATAATAATTACCATAATTATAACAATCTCTAAAATAATTCATTTTACCATGTTAAGAAGAAAATTAATTTATATGCAAGAATATGTAACACAATATGAATGTTGTATAAGAAAAATAATTATTTAAAACTGATAAACTATAGTGTGTAATTGATTTTTTTAAGAAATGCAAATTGATTAAATTAAATAATTAAAAGAATTAAATGATGGATAATTGTAGGAGGACAAGAATTAATACAATGAGTAATATTTAAATTAATTAGTTAAACTTAATTGAAAATTTTAGGTCATGATTGCTGATGTCAGCAAGTGTTTTGGGGGAAATTATCATAAGGTGCCAAGTGGCATCGTTGATGTCATCGGCTTCTGATTTCGTAATAATATATAAATAATCTGAACATTTTAAGAAAAAGAGACTTGTGAATGAATGAGATGTTAATAAGTTTAATTGGTGCAAGGTATTATAACACGGATCAATTTAATCACTTGGTGTACAAAAACATGAATTTCAATGAGAAAAAGTGGAAATAGTTTTATTTTTCTTTACAAAAAATACACATGCAGGATAACTATTTTGCACAAGGTACAACCCATCGTCAAAAGAACCACCCCTTACCATATTTCCAAATTTCAATTAGAATGTGGGCCAAAATACATTTTACCCCCAAAATATCCACCGATTCCCACTTTGCACCCCCCGTTTGAAAAGTCGGTCTGTTTGGTACCTAAACTTTTAAATTTTCCCACTTTGCACCCAGCACTAACGAATGTTAGAAAATTTAACAGAATATGTAACGAATAGACTAGTTTGTAATGCTTATTAGTTTTTAAGGGTCAAAATGCAAAGTTTTAAATATTATGTACTAAAAATTTATTTCTTTCTTCCAAATAATTAACATTATCTTAAATCTTCCATAATTACTATTTCTTGAAAATAATACTAATTTTTTATGCTATTTTTTTTTAAAAAAAATGGAATTTATATATATATTTTTTAATAAAAATAAAAATTTAGAACATTTATTTTTTATTTTATAAAATAACAATATTAAAAAATAAAGAATTTTTTTCTATAAAAAAAACATTGTAACTTTTTATTTATATTTTTTAAAAATATAAAATAAAACTTTTAAATTTTAATTTTTGTAAGAATTTTATTTTTTTACAAAATAAAAAATTATAGATTTTTTTTATTTTTATTTTAAATATTTTAGAAAAATATTGTATTTTTTTTAAAAAAAAATTACAATGTTATTTAGAAAAAGAAATATCAATAAAAATACGCAATTTAAAAAGGAAATATTAATCATTTAAGATAATGTTAATATACTCCCTACGTCCCAGAACGATAGTCCACTTTGTTTCGTTGTTACTACGAAGGAACTTTGAGCAGTTATAAATGATATTTATAATTATGTTAATCTAAAAATTGATATTAATAATTAAAAGAAGCATTAATTATTACTCAAAGTTCCTTCGTAAAACCCATGAAAATAGGGGGACTATCATTCTGGAACAGAGGGAGTATGATATTACGAACATTATTTTAGCAAATTTAAAGGAATATTGTGCTTTTTAAAAAAAAAATTACAATATTTTTCTTAAATAAATAAATTTAAAAATAAAAAACGCTATAATGTTTTGCTTTTAAAAAATAAAATCTTACAAAAATACAATTTAAAAAATTTATTTTATACTTTTAAAAAATATAAATAAAACATTACAATATTTTTTTTAGAAAAAAAAAATCCTTTTTTTAAATATTTTTATCTAAAAAATTAAAAAAACGTAATAAATTTTTTTTTTTATCAAAAAATATAAATTTCATTTTAAAAAAAAAAATTAGCATAAAAAATTAGTATTATTTTAAAGAAATATTAATTATTTAAGATTTAAGATAATGTTAATTATTTGGAAAAAGAATAAATTTTTAGTACTTAATATTTAAAACTTTGCGTTTTGACCCTTAAAAACTAATAAGCATTACAAATTAGTCCATTCGTTACCTATTCTGTTAAATTTTCTCGTTACCTATTCTGTTAAATTTTCTAACATTCGTTAGTGCTGGGGTGCAAAGTGGGAAAATTTGAAAGTTTAGGTACTAAACAGACCGACTTTTCAAACGGGGTGAAAAGTGAGAATCTGTGGATACTTTGGGGGGTAAAATGTATTTTGGCCTAGAATGTGCTTCACTCGCCTGATCCATGATCTATAACAAATTACGTCCATAGCTACCGTAATTAGAAAGTCTCATTAGATTTCGCGAAATCAGCAGCAACGTGGATGAGAACTGATGGGATTTTGAGGTGAAGGAAGGTGAAGAAACGAAGTCAGCAGCAGACTCATGAGGGCAGAAATGGCTGAAGTGGGGAATGGAAAATGGCTGGTGGTGGATGAGGTTGTACTTGTCTATGTTTACAATCTTCGACAGTTACTTCAGAACATCCATGGACCTTGTCTATCATCGCTTCAACCCATCTGCTAAGCGTTTAGTCCTCTTAGTCGGTAATCACACCTTTCAAGTCACCTGCTCGATCTTTGTCTTTAGTTTTAAGGAATAACTAGAATTTTGCGGTTACTGCATGTTGCTCATTACTTGTTCGACCTTTTGTCTAAATGAGCTGCTCTGTTTTTCATTGTATTGGCATTTGGCAATGTGGTTGGCCGTCTTACCAACTTTGTATAAGACAAGCTACTATGTCGCAATATTAAGAGAGAAGAAGAAGAACTCGGTACAAGAAGATGGGAAATTTTCCTCGTGTATTTCTCTGTACAAGCCCTTAGTATTTGTAGGGTTAGGTTACAAAGAGTCTTAGAAAGACTAAAGTTGTTATACAAGGTAAGGATCTATTCCTTAGTTTACACTAACCTAGATAAGGAAAACAATATCAATCTTCTTAACAGAAGATAAACACAATCATTCTAGCTATAGCCGAGATATTCACATGTGGGAATTAAGGTGGGACCACGGGTTGAGGAGTGTGGTTTACACCCCCCCCCCCAAGCAAAGCAGCACGGGTGCTAGCTGCAGCTTGTTGGACAATAGGTCGAGACGTGGTCGAGTGAGTCCCTTACTGAAGGCGTCAGCTAGTTGATCGGCAGTGGCAATGTACGAGAGACGTAAAAAACCACGGTGATAAAGTTCACGAACAAAGTGTAAATCAATTTCCACGTGACGAGTACGCGCGTGAAAACCCGGGTTTCGAGCCATGTGAAGAGCCGAGATATTATCACAGAACAACTGAGGTGACGGAAGGAAAACTCCTAACTCACAGAAAAAGTAGGAGAACCAACGGAGCTCTGCAGCAATGGCGGCTAAGGCGCGATATTTGGCTCAACTTCTTGATCTGGCAACCGTGGTCTGTTTCTTGGCAGTCCAAGCAACAAGGTTCGGACCAATAAAGATACACGCACCCGTAGTAGATCATCTGTCGTCGGGAGAACCGGCCCAATCAGATTCAGAAAAGGTGCGTATTGCAAGATCAGGGGAACGTGAGAAGTGAAGCCCGTGGTAGAGAGACCCCTTAATGTATCGTAAAAGAAATAAGTCCAGGAATGAAATGAGTGGTAATGAGTGGTACGCGGTGAATGCATAAACTGACACACTTGGTTGACAGCAAAAGAAATATATAGCTAGGAATAAGTCCAGAATCGATCCACGAAGAACGGTTATTTGTTTACGTAATTGTCACTTGATAAGATTGGGGAAAAGTTTGATTATTAATTCCTAAAACAAGAATAAACTAAATTAAATTGAGCTAACACAATAATTAGAAAGCACTTTAGATTTGATTCCGTCCCCACCTAATTATTCAATTATCATTGATATCTCTTTTCACTTTTTACCCTATTCACTTGATCACGAGATCTATTCAATCTCTGTTTCTTCTTTCATAATAGTTACTAGCATTGGTACACTCACTAGAAACCCTAATTAATAAATTAATCTAACTGGCACAGTCTAGATCGCACAATTAATTGATGAACGATTTAAGAAACTAAGATCAAGAACGCTTCTACAATTATTTCATATAGATAATCGTCTAATTTTACCTACTTCACAATTTACCATGGCACATGCATAAACTATGAAGATGCTACTTATGAATTTCTACACTGACACAGTAAATAGAAAATTCTAGCAAAGATCGAATAACACAGATAAATAGATTGATCAAGTCTATAAACCCTAGCAAAAAATCTAAATTAATCACAAGTAAATTTATGAATAGGAACAAAATTATGAAAAGAAAAATACCTCAAATTGATAAAAAGGGGTTCAAGATTCAAACCCAAAGCTTGGATTTTCGTTCCTCATCCAAAGCTTTGAAATCTCCATGGAAAAAGAATAAAAACCTAGATCTAAAATTATTGTATGAAGTCTTACAATAAAAACAATGAAAGAAACCTCGTTTTTATACCTAGGAAAGTCCTAAACTAATAAGGATTAAAAAGAAAATAAAATTAAAACAACAATAACCAAAAATAAGCATCCCAGCCGGCTCACGCGCCGAACACGCGCGACCAATCTCACCTTCAGCCGCTCACGCGCCAGCCCCTGCCACGCATGCGCCAGACACGCTATAAGCGCGCCTGGTACATGCGCTTCTTCCTTGGCCTTCACGAGTCGTGTTGACTCGCACGAGTCGTTCCACTCGTGCTCACGAGTTGAGCATACGTGCAGTAAACTCGCTTCCTTCCTGCGCTTTGGGCAAAAACGCATGTGCTACATGCGTTTCTTTGTCTGGGCCGCCTTCTTGATCTGGGCCGGTTTGCATGTTGGGCCGCCTGTGTTGATGGGCTTCTACCTCCGTTCTGGGCCTTGGCTTGCAATTGGGTTGTTGATTTGGCTTGTCCAGCTTGGGCTTGATCCTTCTTGGGTCATTTGGACTCTTTGATGGGCCCTTTTGTTTTCTTGAGCTCAAATTGGCTTGGGCCAATTTCTCTTTTCATTCTCATCATCAACCCAACAAATATTATCAAGTATTCCTCCGCCCCAATTGACTTTCTTTTGTATATTTTGGGATTCTTTTTACTCATAAATAAATTACATCGATAAAAATATAAAAATACTAAAATACTCCCAAATTATACTAAAGCCCCAAAATTACACAATTGCCCCCACAATACACAAAATTATCTAAAATACATAAAAATCATAGTTTAAGCTCATAAAATCCTACGAATTAAATGTGTAAAATCCGTCTCATCAAATTTCCCCACGCTTAGACCTTTACTCGTCCCTGAGTAAAATCCTAACTCCCCTCAAACACCGGTCAATACAGCGTAGCATGGAGAAAAATGACTCCTAGTCTCCTCTAAAACACCAATCATAAATCAATAAATAAAATCAAAGTGTAGAAACTCCGTCTCCTTATAACTCCTTAAAGAAATAATAAAAATGACATTAGCTTGATACCAACACCATAATAAACGGTATCCAAACTAACTGTCCACTCAAAAGCCAAGGGGAACTAAAAATGTCCTAATTTCCCTCACGCTTATCTCACACTACAATCTTCCTCATAAAATAAAGTTTTTGTGTGATTTATAATTAAGCACAAAAAAGCTTACCTCGTAACAAAACACCTACACCTCCTTATATCTCCAAGAAAAGAACTAGGATTTTCTAACCTAAACTCCACTATCCGAACCTCCTACTCCAATAGTGTATAACCTACCCGAAACTCCAAACCCCCCTTATATCTTCTCTCTGGTGGATGTAAGATATTTTATTACTCAAACCTCACCTTTTGCCTAAGCTCCCTTTCGGGTTTTCACTTAGCCTCTCATTTTTTTTTTTTTTTTTTTTAATTTTATTTTATTTTTTTGAAAAGAAAAACTAACTAACTAACTAGAAATAAAAATGCATACTATACAACTACAAATCCTTCCCCCACGCTTAAACTACACAGTGTCTTCAATGTGTAAAAGTAAAGAAAAATATTAGGGCAGTTTAAACGTAAGGGAATAAATGGTACCTCATTAGTGCACACTCCACCCTGTTTGAGCTCGAATTGTCTCCATGAATCCCTTCTTCGTTTTGTTCATCGTGCTCAAACCTCCATGCTTCTCCATCGAACCACTAGCCTTCATTAATTCTTCCTCACCTCCAAATGCATGCTTTCGGTGCTCAGGAAGATTCTTCACTTTTCTTGGTCCATGTTTTACCGCAGGTATCTCCAAACCATTCTTCACATCATCATCCCCACTACAAATATTGGACACATCCTCTACCTTTGGCTCTACTACATCCATAAAACACAACCCACGGACATCCTTAGGGTCTTTATTGGAGTCAAAAATATTGAACTCCATCAAATCCCTATCGAACTCTATAGTCAATGAACCATTCGACACATCTAGCTTAGTATGAGCCGTAGACATAAATGGCCTCCCCAACAGAATGGGAGCCTTAGGATCCGTGTCCATCTCTAATACATAAAAATCAGCAGGAAATATGAACTTACCAACCCGGACCAAAACATCCTCAACCTTCCCCTTAGGGTACACATTAGATCTATCTGCCAACTGAATCACCACCCTAGTATCTTGTAAAGGTCCCAAATTGAGCTTTTAAAAAAATGCATAAGGCATGACATTGATTGAAGCACCCAAGTCAAGCATGGCCATATGCTCAAAATCATCACCCAAAGACACAGGAATAACAAACATACCCGGATCACTACACTTCTTGGGCTTCTTATGATAGACTGCAGACACATGCTCTTTCATCTTCACCTTTTTCTGACTCCTCACTTTCTGATCCCTCTTCAAAGTACACAACTCCTTCAAGAATTTAGCATATCTTAGGAAAGTCTGCAATAAGTCTAAAAATGGGATGTTTACCTCAAGCCTTTTGAAAGTGTAAAATATAGCCTTGTCAGGCTCTGGTTTACGATGCTCTTTTAAGGCCTCAGGAAATGGAATATCCGGCTCATAAACTGTGGGCTCTAGTGTAGCTTTCTTCTCCTCCTCCGAGGTCTTCTCAGTAGGCATAACCTCCTCAACCTCAATCACTGGCTCCTCTGGTACAACTTCTTTCCCAATCTCCTTACCACAATGCAAAGTCATAGCACATGCACTCTGCTTAGGGTTCGGTTCTGTTCTAAACTGTACATTCTCTGCCTCTCTAGCCTCTAGTCTCCCAACTGCATCCGCTATCTGACCAATTTGTCTCTCTAGATTACCAATACTCGCATCGGTCTTCTGTTGATACTGCTGGAAGTTGTTATTCATCATACTCACCGATTGTGCTAAGGAGTGAATCATATCATCTGGAGACTGTCTCGGAGGGGGACTCTGATACTACTCCTGCTGCCCATACGATGGTCTGTACTGATTATACTGAGTAGTGGGATATTGTTGACTCTATGGTGGATCCATCAACAATTGTTTCATCATCCCCTTTGTTGGGTTTTAAGGCAACATGTGCAGTGGAATAAAGCAATATATAATCAACAAAACCCTAAGCCCCAAGATCAATTCATGATGATTAAATTAATAGCAAGATGAATTTAGAATACAAACCGTTGTTGTGCATTTAAATTTTCTGGATCTCCAAATCTTCAAGTCTTTAAGCTTTAAGATTTGATCTCCTCGTTCTTCGCGTTCTTCGGATCAGGATCACAGGAACACGAACATGAGATGTTAAAGCAAACATCCTCTATGTGTATCCACACGCTGACGAATATCTAGAACGATTCTAGATCTGGATTGCTAGACCCATTAGAATACACACTTTTCTAATATTCAAAGGCTATATGAATTTTGGTGTTTTTGATCTTTGATTCTCAATCTTGGATCAAGAATTATGTTTATCAAACATACTAGGTTACATTAGTTTAATGGCTGATGAAAAGATGTATTTATAGTCCCTAGTCATTAACCCTTAATGACCTAGAAGACCTAAATCCCGTCACCAATTAAACTGCACAATTTTGGCCCCAAGAACTTTGGCAGGGTCGTGCTCACCAAATGGCACGGCCGTGCCACTTGGTCCGAGCTCAACTTGCCACAGTTCAATATTGGCACGCTCGAGTCAGTTAATTCGCGCGGTCGTGCAAATCAGCACGGTCGTGCTCTATAACCGGCACGGCCGTGCCCGCCAGGAATTCACCTTTTGCCTTTTTCTTGATTCGTCCTTTTGTGTGTGACCCCATAGGATTATATTAAGTTGGTAATGAGTCCAACCAAGGTCAAATTCATAAGTTATGAGCGGACTCTAGCAAGCCATCATGACTACCCAATTAATATAACTTAAACGACGTTCGTTGTCCTCATAGAACATATCACAATCCTTTTGTCACACGATATCATATTGGACATAAGTCATGGTCCACGTCAACTTACGTTGTCCAATGCTTTCTCGATCCCGAGTAGATTGATATGAGCAAATAACATTGAACACTTCAATTCATTTGGGTATGGCCATACACTATCATCAATCTCACTCATCGAGAGGCCAAGCAGATATCTCTCTTGAGAGAGGGACAAATCCATCTTGACTTATCATTCTTCCCTACATGAATCCGATTATGCCAATCGTAGCTTTTATAACCACCCGGTTAGGGGTAGCGTTTGAGTACATCAAACATAATGTTCATCATGTGGAAGACTATGATAATCTCAGGTCTAAGGATAAATGATATAACTATTATGAGATTTATTTATGACATCTGACCATGACATAAATCTCATAAGTGGGTCAAGTCCAGTATTTGTTCTCCAACAAGTACCCATAAGCTTAATTTGTATCACATACACATGATCATCATATGATCATCAATTAAACTTATACTAGTCCTTCATAAGTACTAGGGACGGGGATTATTATAATAAACATGTAAAACATATAATAACCCAGGGTTGTTATCTCCATAAAAAATGAGAACATGATGCAACGTAAGGCCTTTCTCAAGGGCCTAGGGCATAATCTCCAACAATCTCCTACTTACACTAGGCCCAATCAATGCGTATCCAATACCATTGAGCTTAGCTTATGACCATCATAACAGCATGTGGAGGATCTTATGTAGGAAGATTGTCCTTGTTATCATCATAAAGTATTTTGGATCATAGATGAACCTTGGGCACCTTAGCTTGTGGAATAACCATTATTTCACAATAAAGGTCCATAGCATTAGTAGTACTAGAAACTATTTCTAGTTTTACTAATAACATCTATATCCAAACAACTCCCTTAGTTACAACTCTTGTAACTAAATACTCACTTTTATTGGTAGAATAGTTTATAGTGTATTTGCTTGGAACTATTCCAACTAATAGCACTTACTTTAAACATAAGTTTATACTGCGATTTAAATTACCCTTGTCAAAGTGGAAGCATGCATCTATGTAACCATTTACTAGATCATCTCCCATGTCAACAACCATCAAGAATGCATCCTTAGTTCTTATCAAGCACATAAGGACATTCTTGATCACTGTCTAGTGACTTTCACTAGGATGTGATTAGTTTGTTCTCATCATACTCCAAGTATACGAGTTATCCCGTCTAAGTACATAATATGACATACATGATAAATCCAATTGCCGAAGCATATGGAATCTTAATCATGTATTCTTACTCATTAGTCTTCCACTAAGACTAGGTCTTGCCAAGAATATTGACATTAGACAACCTTGCAAGTTTTTCTCCAAGAGACTTGCATACTGAACGATTCAGTACTTTTGTCTTTATAAGTTTGATACAAATCAATAAACTTCCTGGATTTATATCAATAGATATTAATTCCAAGGATGTAAGCGGCTTTTTTTTAAGTATTTCATTAATAAACTCTTTCAAAATGAATTATATGTCAACCACATATACCAGATTTGGAATTAGACTATGCTCCCACTAATTTCTTAGCAAACACAAGCCTCATATTTGATGAATTTCAAACGATTTGAACACTTCATCAAAATGATTGTTTCAACTCCAATAAGCTTGCTTCCATCCATCTCATGGATTTCCACAACTAACATACTTTATTAGAATTTTTTTAGACTATCAAAACCTTTAGGTTGTATCCAATACATCCTTAAGTTAATTCCCGTTAAGGAACTCTGTTTTGATATTCATTTATCAAATCTCATATTCCAAATATGAGGATATGACAATGAGAATTCTAATGTCTTAAAACATGACTACGAGTAAGAAAGTTTTATCATAGTCGAAATATAAGTCAACCTTTCACACTTAGTCTTGCTTGAAGAGTATGTTCCTTGCTACCCATGTTAGTTTTCTCCAAGAAAACTCAACTCTATCCTTTGGTTTTTACACCTTAGGTTAGAACGATCAAGTTCCAAACTTGATTATACAACATGGATTGCCTTTTAGATTCTATGACTCCAAACCATTAATCTAAATACGGAGCGGACTTCGCATTTTGATAGGTGGTAAATATGTCATTCTCAATGAACTTTACCTCAATACATTCTATTTTGAGAAATCCAGTATTTCTTGTTATAGATTGTATCATATCATTTATCCAAGTAACTTGTGTAACTTGAACGAATTTTCACAACTCCTTATAAATCTTTGTTCAATTTCCATCAAAGGTTCAATGTATTTTCTAGGTCTCGAACCATTCGAGATCTATTTTACTCCCACTGGTTCTTTTAGAGATAAACAATTTATCTAGAAAAGTACCAACATAAGCAACAAACGATTTGTTTCTTATGAGTAAAATAATATCCTCAAGTTTTCTTAGGATATTCCATGAAAATATATTTATTAGATTTAAGTGTGAACTTGTTCCAAACAAGTCTTTTTACAAAAGTCTCACCATCTTAAATCTACATGAAAGACGAACCGAGTTTTCTTTCATTCCATATCATATATGCTTCCTTTGAAACTATTTTGATGGAACTCAAATTAGTGTAATTATAGCGGTTTCCAATGCATAACCCCAAAATAAATAATGCAAGATCAATTTGAATTTTATCATCTAGTGAACCATATCCAATAAGGTTCAATTCCTCCATTTAGACACATCATTCAAAATGGTGTTCTTAGTGGAGTTAATTGTGAAACAATTTCACAATCTTAAATATGATTGTCAAATTCTTGGTTCAATTATTTATCATCACGATCGTATCGGATCTTTGAATAGTTTTGCCTTTGCCAAGTTTTACCAAAATCCTCTTTTAGCATCGCCACTTAATGAACCATATACATCGACATGTATTAGGTTTAATAAGTCACTAGCCCTTTTACTACTCCTAGTAAAAGATGTATTGGTCTAAGTAAATAAGATTTGCATATATCATATGATTCAAAATCGTATGACTTTAAAACTCCGTCCCATGGAATTTTAGATATGCGTCTCTCATGTATTTGATCAAAACAACAATGCCTTGAGAATTCAATTATTTATGTTATAGCCTTATATATATTATCTTGTTCTCCAAGATTTAGGATATTAGATTTATTTATATGATTTAACAATACGATAAAGCAAATCATAATAAATAAAGCACTTTCTTATTCTCAATAAGAAATTAATATCCTTCATTATCTTATAACAAAATAATACTTTTCTACTTAATAAATAAAGTCACTTCATAAGTGTTCTACGAACAATGTTGCAACTCTTGCATCATTACTATTCGTAGATTAACTTTACTTTAAGTAGACTTTCAATTTACTAATTCTTGCACATTTTACAAATGTAGGATCAAATCCGATATCCAATACCCAATAATTAAAATTTGAAAGATTAATTTTATAACATAAATGTCCGATGTGGTAGTCACACTACCATTCACTTTCTTTGATCATCCAGAATTTTGATTTCAATTTTAAATGGTCAATCCAATTGCCACGTTACCAAATTGTACTATTTAGAGTTATAATTTAGCCACAATTATTCCCTTTAGGTTTGACAACCTTTGTCGTTACCTTTATATTTTTAACCTTCTTTTCTTTTAGAAATTCATGAAGTCAAAAATCAAATTTTCGACTTAGATCATCATCTTTCCGCACTTTAGTTCAGATATTGAGAGCACAAACTGTACGGCCGAAACTAAGCCAAAAGGCATCCACAATTCCGTACATCATTCAGAAATTTAGAGAACAGTCCATACGGCCGAAACTAAGCCAAAAGGCATCCACATTTTCGTATGAATCTGTAGTCTTGTTTCTAAATTCCATGTCTCACAATTTAACTGATTTCAGCAATCAAGAACAATTCATGATTCTGATTTCTGTATTGACATCACTTTTTAGGAAACACGGTTTCGAAAACCAGCCATCTGAAAATAGATTCAATCCCAGATTAATTTTGAAACTGACATTTAATTTCAGGAAACACGGTTTCTAAAACCAGCCATCTAACAATTAAATTCAACTCAAAATATTTATCATAAAAGCGGTAGATTTTAAATTTCCAAAATTTACCTTAAAATTGCTTTCCTTGATTCAATTTAGGATTTGGTGTTTCATGATGATCCAATCATCATAATCATCAAAACCAAGAATAAAAAATTTATTCATGAATCTAAGATCATCAACAAGTTAATCAAATTAAATATTGATGATCATACGGAACATATTAATCAAATTAATATTGCAATTTAGGTTACTTAGGATAATTAAGAATATATAATTTCCGTTCTTGCTTTAGAACAATTCTTAAGCTCATGATCCAATCAAAGAAATTAATTTCATTCTTATTTAACCTTTTCTTTTAAACAACAGATCGCAGTATTAAACATAATTAAAGCATAATATAACATTCTACACAAATATGCAAATAAATATACGCCTATATTCCATACCAATCATTTAAGAGATAAATAATTTATATTTTATAAATACTCCCACTAAATTATATAACCTTCATATACAACAATTGTATAATATAATTTATGTAGGCTAAGATCCGACTTTCATTTAACTTTAAGTCCGCTTTGGCGACACTGCTCAAAATTAAATTAATTAGGTAGATAACTCTTATCAATCACATCATATGTGACTCTTATATGTTTTATGAGATTTAATTAGATATCTTATGTCAAACATGTTTTAATCTCATCTTGTGCCTTAGGCCCAAAACTTTGTCTTTTGATATCTTAATTAAGTCAAACCATGATAAACGCATAGGAAACTCCCATTCACTCATCTTGCTCATACACTGATAGAATTAATGCACCTCGCTTTGGCAGAGCCCATTGTAGACACCCCGATCTCGCACCCCTTATCAAACCCTTTTTGATTGGTCTAAACCCTAAAATTGACCTAAAACCCCCAGATTTGGCTATGCGGGAGTGCCGTGAGCCTTATTGGTGAATCTAATGGATTAACGGACTTCAAATTCATAATCAGAGCGAAAAAATGAGTAAACAGACTTGTACTTCAATTTTTGAGCTGCGGGATCCGAAACGGGGCCCGCACCCTTAGAACTGCTCGTTACCGTCCATTTTGTGCACTTAAAAATATATTATTGTCATTCCTTTCTTATAAACATATTTCAGATAGACGTGCGTGACCACAAGAATATTTCAAGCAACTTTCATGTTGGGATCTCGGACAACCGGGGCACCGTAGTGCGCGCACACGGAAAAAACTCGGACTGTCGTGGAACCAATACCGGAAGCATTATTTGAAGTCATGCACGTCAAGCTCATTCAAACAAGGAGTTATGAAGGCCAACCACAAGTCAGACAGGTGGCCAAAGTTGGTTGGGCAATTGGATAAGGAAGGAGCCAATCGAAGCGCGACACGTGGCAAATCCAGATTCCCCAGCAAAATGCACTAGAGCCGTACGGCTCAATAAAAGGAGTACGGCCATCATCAAGCCGTACGGCTCCACAGCCCTGACAGATCTGTTGTTTTGCTCTTCAACCACTTGTGCTCATTCAAGGCACATCAAGGCCACCCCAAGCCACCCTAATCCGGGGAGATGACCCCTAAATGACCCTTAGACCTAGGAAGGGGTAGTTGATGATCATTTACAACTTCCCTCATCCATATACTCACCCCCCTCATCCATTTTACCACAAGAAGAAATCCATACACTACACACAACCACTCCCACTCACTCATACTCTCTCTAGCATCCACAACCCCCTCAAATCTCATTCACAACACCACCATATCACCACCATAATCTCATCCTAAACACCCACACAAAACAAGCAAACACTCATCCAAGCAACTCAATCAAAACACAAGCACAATCACCTCTAGAAAAGCAACCAAAAAAGTCTTCCCTTGGAGGCAAAGGAAGCACCACCTAGGTAATCTCTTTTCCTTGTAATCTTCATACATGTAAAATGTAGATATTCATGTGATTTGTTAAGAGGTCTAGCCACTTGTTAGGCTAGACCTCCATTGTTGAACCAAAGATGTAATATTTGGTGTTCTTGCCATGTTCTTGTTAAATGAATGTTTACAAAGTTATATCTTAGTTGTTTTCCTTTGATATATTCTTAGATCTTGTATATATTGTGTATATTATATGTTCAATGTTCATATTTGTGGATTTGGGGAGGTTTTCAAAGGTCTTCATGTGTTTTCATCTAAAACCCCAAATTTGTCCTTGTCTATCTTTTTCTATGTAAATCATCATCAATCCATGCCTAAATAAGTAATTTGATGCCTTTTGTGTCACTAACATATACATCTTTGCACACACAAGATTTCATGTTCATAGCACTTCATTTAGTTGAGTTTTGATGCTTGTTTTCATGATAATGTGACTGTCCAGCCAGGTCTCCAGTTTTGACCACTCTGTCTTGTCATCTCCATTATGCACAAAAAACGTGGTCTTTGGTCTTTGTCCATAAATGAGTTTTTGTTACACACAGAACCAGGAAAATTATCATGTAAATATAATATTTTAAATATGAGTAGAAGTATCTCTTTCCATTTTTTGTTTCAACTCTCTGTTCTCAGATTGATGTGTTGCCTGTTCTGACATTAAAATTTCAGAGACATTTTGACATGCTTAAACTTGCTTTCTGGACTTGTAACTTGGCATTATTCATGTTTAATATTCTATGAACAATTTTTATGTTTGGTGATTAACATGATTCCCACTTTTTAATGATGAAAATGATCTATCTTTTGTGGGTGTGCACCATTTTTCCTGTTCTGACTGCTTTTGAGTTCATCTTGCATAACTTGTTTGGACATCATAAAATGCTCCTAAAATCAACACAAAAATCATGAGTGATAATATGTTAGGAATAATTTCTCACTCTTTGTTTCCAGATTACATAATTTTTGAGACAGGTACATCAAGGAGAATGGACAGCAGTCCATAAGATGGGCCTAAACTTGGACCTTGGACATTTATTCTTTTCATGGGATTTGTCTCCCATTTTATTCATCATGTGTACATTATAATAAACCCCCACCCCTTTTGTGCTTTAATTTACTTGATATGAATGCTCAAAACCATTTTCAAAACCAAGTGAGAGTCCACCCAAACCGACTCTCATTTGTGAGTTTAAGCAAACATGCCTAGAATAGGAAGACTCCTTTGTATATAAAATCACCATTTTTGTTAATCCATAAAACAAGGCATAAAATGAACTTAAGAGGCATGCATGCTAGAGACCATCACGGGCGAGGAGAGTGCCTAACCCCTTCTCTTCTCGTAACTTAGCCCCCGAACTCACTTTCTCAAATAAAAGGTTTTGTCTTCATTTTTCCTAAAATAAAGTGGGGTGGATACTCTTGAAAATCAATTAAAACTTCGAGAGGAAACCATTTGTGTGAAACCGAGGGCGGATCGTAAAAAAAAAAGGGCGGTTCGAGCGCGGGCTCTCACACCCACATAAAACTACCCGGTGTACTCACAAGTGTCTATCATGGGTTAGCACGTGACTTAAAATTTTAAAGAAGGTTCTTTCATATAGCAACGCGCATAACAAAAGTATAATTAATCCAATTAATCAATGAATGGATACTATGTGAATATAATTATGAATTTCAGATTTTCATAGAGTCCCACTCTAGGTACAATACTTATTGAATAATGAATTCTTTCATAGAGTCCAACTCTATTAAGAATGCATTACTTCATAGAATCCAATTCCATGCACAATACGTATTTTACTATGCATCTCCAAGTCTAAAAACACGAATTCAGAAATCTGCACTGCATGTGAACTGCATGAAAAATCTGCACGAATTCGTGCATTGCACGCGAACTGCACGAAAATTCGGCAAAAAATTCTGGACTGCACGTGTGCTGCACGTAATCTGCACGGAAATTCTGCACAAAACGTGCATTGCACGCGAACCGCACGATCGCTATTTAACAAATCCTGATCCTTGAAGATTTCAACTATTTATGATAATAAAATTATCATAAATTTCAAACCCTAAGAACAAACACTTTGTTCTTCAAGATCAAGAATCATCAATTCAATAATCCAATTAAAGAAATTGATAATCCGATAAATAGATTAATCATATTAATCATGCATCTTGAAAACCTTGTTCATAATCATACTATATCAAATATATAATTGTTTCACTAAACAATTCAAATAAATCCCTTATTCTAAATTCTATCATGCTAGATTATATAATCAAATTATATATTAAACATGATAATATTAAAATAACCATACAGGAACGGGGCTCTGATACCACTGTTGGGTTTTGAGGCAACATGCGCAGCGGAATAAAGCAATATATAATCAACAAAACCCTAAGCCCCAAGATTCATTCATGATGATTAAATTAATAGCAAGATGAATTTAGAATACTAACCGTTGTTGTGCATTTAAATTTTCCGGATCTCCAAATCTTCAAGTCTTCAAGCTTTAAGATTTGATCTCCTCGTTCTTCGCGTTCTTCGGATCAGGATCACAGGAACATGAACTTGAGATGTTAAAGAAAACATCCTCTATGTATATCCACACGCGGACGAATATCTAGAACGATTCTAGATCTGGATTGCTAGACCCATTAGAAAACACATTTTTCTAATATTCAAAGGCTATATGAATTTTGGTGTTCTTGATCTTTGATTCTCAATCTTGGATCAAGAATTATGTTTCTCAAACATACTAGGTTACATTAATTTAATGGCTGATGAAAAGATGTATTTATAGTCCCTAGTCATTAACCCTTAATGACCTAGAAGACCTAAATCCCGTCACCAATTAAACTGCACAATTCTGGCCCCAGGAACTTTGGCACGGTTGTTCTCACCAAATGGCACGGCCGTGCCACTTGGTCCGAGCTCAACTTGCCGCGGTTCAATATTGGCACGATCGAGTCAGTTAATTCGCGCGGCCGTGCAAATCAGCACGGTCTTGCTCTATAACCGGCACGGCCGTGCCCGCCAGGAATTCACCTTTTGCCTTTTTTTGATTCGTCCTTTTATGTGTGACCCCATAGGATTATATTAAGTTGGTAATGAGTCCAACCAAGTTCAAACTCATAAGTCATGAGCAGACTCTAGCAAGCCATCATGACTACCCAATTAATATAACTTAAACGACGTTCGTTATCCTCATAGAACATATCACAATCCTTTTGTCACACGATATCATATTGGACATAAGTCATGGTCCACGTCAACTTATGTTGTCCAATGATTTCTCGATCCCGAGTAGATTGATATGAGCAAATGACATTGAACACTTCAATTCATTTGGGTATGGCCATACACTATCATCAATCTTACTCATCGAGAGGCCAAGCAGATATCTCTCTTGATAGAGGGACAAATCCCATCTTGACTTATCATTCTTCCCTACATGAATCCGATTATGCCAAACGTAGCCTTTATAACCACCCGGTTAGGGGTAACGTTTGAGTACGTCAAACATAATGTTCATCATGTGGAAGACTATGATAATCTCAGGTCTAAGGATAAATGATATAACTATCATGAGTTTATTTATGACATATGACCATGACATAAATCTCATAAGTGGGTCAAGTCCAGTATTTGTTCTCCAACAAGTACCCATAAGCTTAATTTGTATCACATACACATGATCATCGATTAAACTTATACTAGTCCTTCATAAGTACTAGGGACGGGGATTATTATAATAAACATGTAAAACATTTAATAACCCATGGTTGTTTTCTCCATAACAAATGGGAACATGATGCAACGTAAGGCCTTTCTCAAGGGCCTAGGGCATAATCTCCAACACCCTTAAGGTCCTCTACATCTGTCTCAAGCTTACTCGTCACACCACTACTCGATCCCATAACACTAACCTGTTTGAAACCCGATCTCCGGCCATGTGTCCGAGTGCTCTTAGCCAACTCATCAATAATCTCATTAGCCTCCTCAGTCGTCTTGTGAAAAGTGCATTTCTATGCTTTTTTACTTACAATTTTTTTATGGATCTTGAGTAGGAAGGATGATAAAATCCTCATGCTGACATTGTTGAAGCATTTATCCCACATCGGGAATTAACTAGCCAAAGCCTGACTATATAAAGATCCAGGGCCACTCCTCCCATTGCCAATTGGTTTTGGGATGGAACCTCAGACTTTATCATGGTATCAGAGCTGACCCTTTACACGTGTGAGCCCAAAGTCCGGCCCACGATGATCTAGCCCCACGTCACCCAGTTATATGTCCACGCGTATGCCCAAAGTTCGGCTACGCGTGAGGGGGCGTGTTGGAACATTTATCCCACATCGGGAATTAACTAGCCAAAGCCTGACTATATAAAGATCCAGGGCCACTCCTCCCATTGCCAATTGGTTTTGGGATGGAACCTCAGACTTTATCAGACATCCAGAATTCCAGATGGTAAAGCACTAGCCATCGAGCTTGAAGATGGGACCATTTCATTGAATGATTGAATGATGTGGAAGTGAGTATTAATAAACACCGGTGTTACACTCGTGCGTTAAACACACGGAAAATAAATTTAACAATTCAATTAACAGGAAAAGTTAGACAATAATAGTCATTTTTTGTTTGAATGATGTAACTAAAACAATATTTTGAAGACTGGACGATGTTTTAAAATATTTATAGTCCATAATTTATTATGATAACGTATAATTTTCAAATATTTGTTGGTTGTTTTAATCTTCGGCCTTTTTTATATTAAATTTTTCTATAAGTGTATTAGTCCCTCTGTCCCGGAATAAATTCTGCCATTTTTCGGACATTTGTACGAAGGAACTATCAGCAATAATTTGAGGTTAATGTATGTTGGGTTGTGGAGACAAAACCTAGAAGGAAAAGGAAATTAAATTTGAGTCATCTAAGAATTCATGGAATTCCTTATTTGACTAGGTTGAAATTTAATTTTTCTTGGGATTCCTTGTTTAAGTGGATTTAAGAATTTAATTATTCCAGGTTTCCTACTTAGTTTAGGTTTTGGACATATTTCATATATAAACCAAGTGATGGCCATAAACATCGTACACTAGAAAAATAGCCATAGAGAATCTGTGAGTCACAAAGAGAGCCAAGTGAGTGCTAGCCCTTTAAGGGGTGCTCTTAGGGACATTCCATATATAGGTAGAAGAATGTCTAGGGTTTTATGTGTAATAAGAGTGTTTACATGGAGAAGCTATCTCCTTGCGATATAGAGCGGTAGGCTTTATTGTAAACAGACACAGATTGTGATATTAGTGTAATATCCTGGCTTGGCAGTGCCCCCAGATGTAGTCATTGTTGTGATGAACTGTGTTAACAAATATTGTGTTCTCTCCTTGTTGATTACTTTCATATTATTTGTATGCATGGTTGTTATGTCTCACCATTATCAGATTTGTATGGGCAAGAACTGCATGAGTTTACCACAATTCCCCAACAACTGGTATCAGAGCTTCCGGTTAGTGTAAGGATCCCACCCCGTGACGAAGGAAATGAAGGGTCTTCGTTTTGAAGGGCGAAAAACCAAACACAGTTATCACGCAAAACATAATGGAGTTGCCACATTTGTTAATTATTTAACCCAACAAATGGAAAGGTTAGAGATTCTATTAGTTTGGAGGTCAGGTTACGCCTTGGGAAGAGTTTTACGTCACCTAAGTCGCCTCGGATATGACCGAGTCTCCCTAACGTTAGTTAACAAAAGTGCATGTGTGTGTGTGTATTTCAAAAATGGGAGAAACTGTCATTTTAACAAAACTGGTTAATTATTTAACAGAAAAGGGTTATTTTGCAAACATTTCAGTCAGAAAGGGAAGAAAGTGGAAAATTCACTCCCTGGCCAAAGTAGCCGAACGGCTAGGGAGAGCAATCCAGGTTTTTTGACAGTTTATCAGAAAACTGTCCAGTTTCAGGCAAAACAGAGTGTTCTTGCTGAAACTGGACTGTGATGATCATTTTCAGTTATTTTCTTCAACAAAAACATGGATTTAATCATCCCTATGTCATTGATCACAAATTAGACACCAAAAACAAAGGTTTTAGGTGTTATCAAGACAATCATTGGGGAAATTTTGAGAAAGTTGATGAGCATGCCCTTTGGGCCAAAATGACCATTTGATGAGTAAAGATTGAAACTTTACCATCAAAATGGACTTATTATGCAAGATTAAATCTTTAGAAATAAAAATGTAACATAAAGATTGGATCTTTATGGGGGCGAACGCCTCTCACTTTATCACTGATGAGCCATACGGACGCTTCGTGGCCCGGAGGCTGAGATCGCCGCAGGTAGTGGCTTCTGGGGTGGCTCCCCCAACGTGGCAGGACTTCTCATACATATACTCAGATAGCCGGGTCCACATGGTGGCCACATCTATGGAAGGAGAAGGAGCCCCACCTGAGGGTGCTCCTGAGGGAGTGGTATGTTCCCATTCATTTCCTTTGCACACACTTATCACATACCCCTGTTCCTTTTCACTGAGCAGTTTCACTTTCATGTGCAGGTCGATGTACGAGCTTTACTGGAGAGTCCTTCCTTCATAAAACGGGCCAAGAGGTGGCTGAAGAGGTTCATTGGGCGCTCTTTCAAGGGGCCTCAGACTGAATCTAGGTTTGCGCCGGGCAGAAACTCGGTGAGTGGTGGGGAGAGGCCTTTCCGTCGGTCCTCGAGTGTGGAGCTACCGCCGTCCTTCGTTCGCCGCCATACCTTAGGCGGGGATGATTTGGAGGCCTTCTGTGATTCGCTCCGTGATCCCGGCTCCCATGAGATCGCTCCGAACCCGTTTGCCCATTTGGCTTTAGAGCGTGTGGACCCCCTGCCGGCCAGACATCCAGGTCCTCATTCCTAGATTCCTCCTTCCTTCTTCCCGGGCCAATCCTCTTCGGGTGAAGGCTCAAGCATGGCAGAGTCCATTTTCTTCTTTGACCCCAGCACGTACCCACCTCGTCCTTTGGAGAGGGTTCACTCGCCTCCGGAGGATCCTTATCCGGACTCAGATTAGGATGCACCAACCTGAACAATTTTTCTTTTGGTTTGTTTTATTCAAAAACAATGTATGAAAATTTGTTATCTTTGGTTGTTTAAAACATTGTCCCTTTTATTTGTAAATTCACCATTTATGCATAGCTTGGGCCTCGAGAGGGATTCATGGTTATTTCTGGACCGCCGGGGATTCCCGAAACGTGTTTGGACTCAATTATTTGGACCTTGTCACGTATCTGACAGGTTTTTAAGTGGGAACTCAGCTGATACAAGCTGCTGATATGAAATTTTTCACATAGAAAAACCAGCCGTACGGATCATACAAGCATGGTTGACATTTTGACCAAACTTTCTGAGGACTTTTAGGGAATTTTGACAGACGGGAGACCTTATTTGACTCAGACTGTTTTACCCAAAGCATGACTCTTCGTTGGTCCTTCCATTGCACGATTATGGCTCGCCAGCCCCAGTGCGTTGCCTTGCCGGAACTACTCCTCGGGTTTCACGTTCATGGCTCACCAGCCCCAGTGTCTTGCCTTGCCGGGAATTATTCCTCAGGTTTCACAGTCATGGCTTGCCAGCCCCAGTGTTTTGCCTTCACCCGGAACTATTCCTCGGGTCTCACCCCTTCCCTTTGGGTGCACATTTTCCCCTGTTCGGGACGCGGTTCGCTCCTCTCACGGGTTTCTTCTCCCTAAGCATCCAATCATATCACTTTTCCCTTTCTCACATTTCCCATCATCTTCTCTTTCTAGGAGTGGCCTAGTTGAATCTGACACAGACAAGAGCAATACTTGACTCTGACACAGACAAGAGCAAATCACGCTTGCTCACACGAGTAGACACACATAGGCATTTACGGGAGTGAGTCCCTTTTCTGAGGAAGGAAGCCTATGGACAGAAATTCATGTGTTTGGATCTTTATTAACATGTGGAAAAGAAGACTTGTCGAGGCATTCGAAATCAGCCTTAATTAATGCCATCAAAACGGTTGCTCGAATGGACCTTGTTCAGTATTAGGTCAAAATTCAAGCAATTAGCCTTAACATGCATAAATGTTTTGATCATTTGAGATTCAGATTCGATCAATGGCAAGATCAAAGTGTGTTTAGGAGGAATTAGTCATTATCCGGGAGGTTGGTCATTCACGGGACCAAGGGAAGAGAACCGGGTCATTTTGGGAGGACCGAGGCTCGATGGATTCATTTCACACTATGACCGGACCCGAAGGTTGCCTACGTTCCCCTCAATATGAGGATCTCAGGTCGCCGTAGTTCTGCCTTTGGGAAGCTTTTACCGGGATTGGTTTCCTTTTGCTGTCTCGGAGGACGTTGTTGCTCACTTTTCTTTGCGGCAATCTCCCCGAGATGGACCTCTTGGGGTGAACGGGCCTTTTGAGGCAAACATTCCTTTTTGCTATTTCCTCTCCTCCTTTCCATTCATTCATTTTCTTTTCTCATCATTCAATTTTTTTTTCTTTTTTTTTTTTTTTACATTCACTTCCTTTTCCTCTTTTTTTTAGGAGGAGGTAAACACTAGCCCTAGCTCGCTTTCTCGGGTATTAGCTCCTTTGTAGCCCCTTGGCGGTGTGCCTGTCACTTTGGGCTGACTTTGAAAGTCCGGGAAGCCCTTTGCCTGATTGCGCACACGTGATCACGGTTAAACCTTGGTGGTTGAGCAACAACGTCCTCACTTTTTCACTGTCTCGGGATGCCTTTGGCGTGTATCAGGGATTCATCTCAAAAAGATGTATGGGGTTGTGTATCGGGAGAGTGTATGGGGGGAAGATTTGCCATTAATGGTTTTTTTCATGCCAATTGATCACAACATTCATTCACATCAAGATTAATCGTTTGAATTTAGCACCCTTTTATGTTTAGGTCCATTCATCCTTTAATGAGTCGTTGTTGACTGTTATGTTTGGGGAGTCAACTCGTCATTTTGGGGACATAGCAATCATTTGGAAACATTAATCAAAGTGATTCCGAGAGTTAATGTAATTTTCAAATAATGCCTCAAGTCTAGAGAGAATAGAAGTAAAAATGATTCATTTCATTTCACGGAAGACTCAATTTTTACAACTTTAGACTCGACTATTGATTACATTGACTCGACCATTCCACCATTCATTGACTCAACCATGGCCAACCCCGTGGCTCTTTACATACTCTTGCCTCGCAGGGCCTTTTGGGAAAGCAAAAAAGACAAAAGACTATGTTCACAACGGACTTTGGGGACCCTCTAGAACCTAGACACTAAGCCACTCCTAACAATTCTTTCTTTCCTTGTTCCACCTCCTTACATTTGTTCCACCTCCTTACATTTCCACCTCAAACCCATTTGTCTCCTTGCTTGGTGATGACACCTTCGTCGATTATTTCAAGGTGAGGCAAGCATTCCTAGAATGACCCGGGGCCTAGTGGTACTTGCAGTGCTGCTTTGGATCATGGCGAGCTTTGATCGGTTCAGTCCATATCACGTGCCGGTCGAGGAGCTCGATCTTACCGATCTCGAGTAAATGATCCAACATTTTCTCTCTGGGCATTCCTAGCTCATGGAACCAACGGTAGTAAGCTCCCTTGCCTTAGGGGTGAAATCCTCCCACAACTGTCGCGGGCTTCCCATGGGATACTGTGACGGGTTGGAGTTGATCACGAGACTCTTGCTCGTCTTGGACCAAGCGGTCGGGGATGGTCCTTGGTTAGGAGGACTACTTCTCCGAGGACTTTTTGATCTCCTAAATGGATTTCACAATTTCATGGAGACATTCTCGGGTGTTCCTTGAGTTGTGCCTTTCCAATTCGTCCGTCAATTCCGCTCGGCTATGCAGGAGCTCGTACCGGCGATCGTACTATTCTTCAAGGTCTTTCCTAAGTCTCTCACCACCTGTTTCCCATAGCTCCTCAACCTTTTTATGGAGTACCTCCTTGATCTCCTTCTGGAGCTGTTGAACCACCTTGATCGCTTCATTGTGATCGACCTCTGACTTTCGTATTTGATCCCTCATCGTGTTCACCGTCCTTTCTAGGAGTTTCACCCTGCCTTCCAGCCGGGCCTGTGCATCCAACCGGATATCTACCTCAATCACTTGGTATTTGCTTTCCATTGCTTCCTATAGCAAAAAGGACCGACAAGCCGTAAGGGCACCGTGGAAAGAATCTCAAAAAGCCATGCTTTGAGTAAGGCGGGGACTCGGCACAAACGATATTTTGACTCATTGAGAGAAACGAGTTTGACCCTTTTTGGGGGGAGAAGCCCAAGCCATGCGTTTGATGAATTTAGCAAAAAAAAAATTCAGGAAAAAGAATTTTTCGTTTATTCTTTTGATCATTCTTAGGCAGTTTCTTCACACGAACAAACGTTAGTGCACAGTTCAAAGGCTTAACATTTATTGTTCATGTTTACTTAAAACACGTCTTATTCCTAATTGGTTGGAAAATATTTCTCTTTTTCACAACTATTCTACATCCTGGATCAGTGGAGGCCATCATTACGCCTATAGACCCCTCGTTTTTCACCTGCCTTGCACACCCCCAAGGATGGACTGTCCCGGGCGAGGGTCCTATAGGGCAAGCTGCTTCCACCGACCAAAAAAAACGAACCTAGGGTCTAGTGCATCGCAAGGTTCCCAATGCGTGAGCCATTCCAATCATGATTAAGCCCCGGTTAAGATCGAGATTCATCTTAGGGACTTAAGGGACTTCCGGTATAACCTCATCTTTGATGAGGGCTCTAGAATCTTATCCATGGGCTTAAGGATGATTAGTATGAACCATTCATTAGGGCTCGACAACACGGTGTCACCCCATCCACAATACATGACTTAGGTCAATTATAGCCAACATTAACGCATAAGTCAAGGACTGGGTCAAAGTTGACCATGGTCACACTTGCTTTCACAAGGAGTCGTGACTCGGGCATTAACTTGGCCACAATTAATCTCAGACACATATTAGGGATGTGGTAACATGAGCTAGACCAAAACCAACCGAAGTCACGGTATTTGTGTGTCACGGACAAGTGTGGTTGACTCGGCTCGGAAGGTGAGGTGGAAGGGACCCGTGCGCGCTAGAAGGGCACAAGAGCACCAATCAAGCTGCATCTGGCATCCGTCCCGGGTTTAAAGGGCATTTGGAATGTGCAAGGTCAAGTGCGCGTAATGTGAAGCCATTCTATGTTCTTTTTTTAGTTAAAATAGAAATTTTCGATTCGTCTTAACATCATGAACAAATGTACACAATAGCATATGAACAAGCATGAATAAGCATAATCAATAAAAATGAGCAAGCATGAATAAGCTATTTACACAAGCAATCAAGCAAGAATCATATGAACAAACAAAGCCAAAACTTGTACATAAAACAAATTGTGCACAACCAAAAAAAATTCTTTGAAATCAAAACTTAACAAGAAACAATCCTTTTAAAAACTATTTGCAAAACAAGTTGTGAACAACAAAACGATTCAAAATATTTACAAAAGGGGTTATGCACAAGGAGGCCTTAAAAACCCAATTTAAGACTTGTGCATAACCAAGCTTTAAAAACCAAGTTTTGGCTAAAAAAAAAAGAAGAAGAAGGTAATGTGCACAAACAAATCCGTAAATTTGGAACTGGATAAGCAGAAGCAAAAGGGACACAGAATGTTTCTGCCCTGCACAAAATTGTTAAATTTTGAAACATTCTGTTCCCTGCCCAACATAGCCGTACGGCTATAGCATCTTGGAAATTATTTTTTGCAGTTTTTCAACTTCTGATCATCAAGCCCCAGTTTATTGCATTTCCAGAACAGTTTCCACTTTAGAAGATTCAAACAGAAACACATCACACACAAAACAAACACAAAAGTTAACGAAACGGGGGACGGGAGTTTGACCCACACAAAAGTGCCCTCAAATTTTCTAAAGAGAAGTTTGCAAACACTTTACTCCCCAGCAGAGTCGCCACTGCAAGGATTCCGCCCCGTGACGAAGGAAACAAAGGGTCTTCGTTTCGAAAGGTGAAAAACCAAACACGATTATTACGCAAAATATAACGGAGTCGCCACATTTGTTAATTATTTAACCCAACAAATGGAAAGGTTAGAGATTCTATTAGTTCGGAGGTCAGGTTACGCCTTGGGAAGAGTTTTATGTCACCCAAGTCACCTCGGATATGACCGAGTCTCCCTAACGTTAGTTAACAAAAGTGCATGTGTGTGTGTATTTCAAAAATGGGAGAAACTGACATTTTAACAAAACCGTTTAATTATTTAACAGAAAAGTGTTATTTTGCAAACATTTCAGCCAGAAAGAGAAGAAACTGGAAAATGCACTCCCTGGCCAAAGTAGCCGTACGTCTAGGGAGAGCATTCTAGGGCTTTTTTGACAGGTTATTAGAAAACTGTCCAGTTTCAGGCAAAACAGAGTGTTCTTGCTGAAACTGGACTGTGATGATCATTTTCAGTTATTTTCTTCAACAAAAACATGGATAAAATCATCCCTATGTCATTGATCACAAATTAGACACCAAAAACAAAGGTTTTGGGTGTGATCAAGACAATCATTGGGGAAATTTTAAGAAAGTTGATGAGCATGCCCTTTGGGCCAAAATGACCATTTGATGAGTAAAGATTGAAACTTTACCATTAAAATGGACTTATTATGCAAGATTAAATCTTTAAAAATAAAAATGTAACATAAAGATTGGATCTTTATGTCCCATACTTGGTGATTTTATGGCTAGGTCATGGTTGGGATGATAAAGATTGAAACTTTATCACCCAATCATGACTCTCATGGCCAAACAAGAACAAAATCAACATAAAACTTAACAAACCATGATCATTTTTAGGTTTTACCCCACAATCATACACAAGGCATGAAGGGAACCTTGAATCACCTCATGATTTGGTTCCAATGTACATATATAATCATAATACACATATATATAACAATAATATATATAGCTTGAGAAGACAAGACTTGTATAATATATATATATAGTGCTTGAAATGGACAAGACTTGGAAGAATAATAAGAAATAACACAAAGTAAATAAGTAATATGAACAATAACAAAAAGAGTTTGAGATGAAGAAGAAGATGGGGAGAAGGAGGCTTCACCTATGATGGTTATGGCCTATCTTCCTCACTCTTCACTCAAATGTGTATCACTCACAGTTTTTGCTCTCAAACTGGCAGAGTATCAACACACAAAACGTTTTCTCCCCCCTGAAATGATCAGCATGGGGTTCAATTTATAGGGACTGAGGGTGCCCAACATAGCCGTACGGCTTAACCCCTCAAGTACTCAAACCATCCGTACGACTCGACTTGGCGAGCTTCTGGATTTTTCTAAGTTTAATTCCAGTTCAGTCCTGGAATATTAGGTTTATCCTAGTGAGGTCCTGGCCCATTGGTTTATCCCTAAATGGTACCAATAATTCCTCTAAAGTAGGTCAAATTCAGATTGGGGTACTTACAGAGCCCCTCGGCAACGTCGCTTTTGAAGAAAGCGAGGTTGTCGACAAGAATTCCTCAAGAATTCCTCTAAAGTAGGTCAAATTCAGGTTGGCTCTATTCGGAGAGGGTTGACTAAGGGGGCTGGCATGGCTCATAGGCTCAAATAATGGGCATGGCTCAGAGGCTAGACGTGATCGACTTGGTATATCGGAGAGGGTCGACTCAAGAAATGGGCATGGCTCAGAGGCTCAAATAATGGGCATGGCTAAGAGGCTGGGCTCGATCGACTAGGCTCTATCAGGAGAGGGTCGACTCGAGGGTAACTGGTCTTATGTCCGACTAAGGACTGCCGGGATAGATTGGTCGTTTTGGTCAATTTTTCTCATGGCGGAGGGTCGACTACACAAACTGGTCAACTTATCTCATGGTGGAGGGTCGGCTACACAAACTGGTCAACTTATCTCATGGCGGAGGGTCAACTACACAAACTGGTCTTACGTCTCTCCAGACTGCCGGGTCAACAACTCTTAACTTTCATCCTGGACTTACGAGGTACGGCAGGGACTTTCACAATTTCACTTTCTACCCAGGACTTATAAAGTATGGTCGGGTCAACAAAATCCAATGGTCTTACGCCACGCCGGACGGCCAAGGACATATCTCACAAAACCTAATGGTCTTATGTCACGCCGGACAGCCAAAGGACAAATCTCACAGAACCTAATGGTCATACGTTACGCCGGACCGCCAAAGGACATAATCTCACTAAACCTAATGGTCTTACGTCACACCGGATGGCCAAAGGACATAATCTCACTAAACCTAATGGTTTTACGTCACGCCGGACGGCCAAAGGACATAATCTCACTAAACCTAATGGTCCTACGTCACGCCGGAGGGCCAAAGGACATAATCTCATTGAACCTAATGTTTTACGTCACGCCGGATGGCCAAAGGACAAGTCTCACAGAACCTAATGGTCTTACGTCACGCCGGACGGCCAAAGGACAAGTCTCACAAAACCTAATGGTCTTACGTCACACCGGATGGCTAAAGGACATATCTCACAGAACCTATGGTCTTACGTCATGCCAGACGGCCAAAGGACAAGTCTCACATAACCTAATGGTCTTACATCACACCGGACGACCAAAGGACAAGTCTCATAAAACCTAATGGTCTTACGTCACGTCGGACGGCCAAAGGAAATATCTCACAAAACCTAATGGTCTTACGTCACGCCGGACGGCCAAAGGACAAATCTCACAAAACCTAATGGTCTTACGTCACGCCGGACCGCCAAAGGACAGGTCTAACCTAATAGACTTATGTCACACCGGACGGCCAAAGGACAAGTCTCACAGAACCTAATGGTCTTACGTCATGCCGGACGGCCAAGGACATATCTCACAAAACCTAATGGTCTTACGTCATGCCGGACGGCCAAAGGACAAATCTCACAGAACCTAATGGTCTTACGTCACGCCGGACGGCCAAAGGACAAGTCTCACTAAACCTAATGGTCTTACGTCACATCGGACTGCCAAAGGGCACATCTAACGAAACCTAATGGACTTATGTCATTCCTGACCGCCAGAGGACAATTTTTCATATTTTTAACTGGACTTTCAAAAAACGGCCACGTTAACTTCACAAATCCAAACTCTTAACTTGGACTTACGAGGCGCAGCCGGGCTAATTTCATACTCTTAACCTGGACTTACGAGGCGCGGCCGGGTTAACGCTAATTCTCACATTCTTAACTGGACTTACGAAGTACGGCCATGTTAATTTCATAAATTTGGTCTTACGTCCATCTAGGGACTGCCAGGTTTTTATTTTCATTGGGAACCTAATCTTTTTATGTTCAATTCAAGTTGCATGAGCCAAAAAAGGGGCACTTTAGATGCTTTCTAAAGAGAAGGGGCCTAAGTTCTATTTCAGAAACCTAGGGGAAACCATGCTCAAGGCGCCAGGGGCCAAAGTGTAAATTATGGGCTAAGATTTTCTCTCGCCCAAACCAGCCGTACGGCTAAAGGAGGCGTCTCCTTCTTTTCAAAACAGCAGCCATACGGATGGTCTGCTCAGTTTTAAAACTCCAGTAAAAAAAACATAGAGAGAGAGTCGATTTTTTGCGAGGGAAAGTCATCAGGTTTCCCATGATCTCTTCCTAAATTGTTCGAAGCTCATACTATGGATGCTTATACACGAAGAGGCTATCCAAGAGGGGCGGATAGGCGGCTCGACATGGTCCGCAATTTCCAGGGTTACACCATTGCTCTTAACGACATGGAGGCGGGGTTCTACAAGTCTCCTACCTCTAATCTATGCCATGACCGAGTGGTAAGCCTTCTTTCTCGCTCGATCTTTGTCAATTTTGTGCATTCCTTAGTCCTAGGGTCTATATTCACGCTATTTGGGATTTTTGCCTTCCTAGGTGCAATTCCACAAAATTGGCTTCATTTTCACGTTATTGGGATCACTAGGGACATGGGCATGTGTTCATATCGTCATTTGGACATGCCTAGCTATACTTTCTAAAATCAAAGCGTGTTGTCCCGCGATTCGTGCATAAACTACTTTCAAGTGCATGCTAGCTTTTCCTAGGACAAATTGTTGCATACTTGTGAAAATTTGGGACACTAAGATTCACAAAAGGGACGGGGTTTTTTTTCCTTCGGGACAGGAGAAAAACCTTTTCAAACAAAACCTCACACATTCTTTTCATAAAAACACACCCTCAAATGCCTGACGCAATTTGAAAAGAATAAAAACACATTTTTCACAAAACACACCCTCAAATGCCCAACGCGATTTGAAAAGGATAAAAACACATTTTTCGTAAAACACACCCTCAAACGCCCAACGCAATTTGAAAAGGGTAAAATTACTTTTTTTTTCGCAAAGTAGACCCTCAAACGCCCAACGCAATTTGAAAAGGGTAAAATTACTTTTTAGTTTTGGTTTAATGCCTTCGCGTCGGCACATGCTGACCTTTTTGTTTTGGTAGGTTTATACTTGGTTAACATGTTTGTCAAATCCCCTTTGTACTCAAAAGTGACAAAGTCACTAATTTTTGTGATAAAATTAAAAGGCAAAAGGCAAAAATCACTTATAGTATTTCCTCAGTAACTCGGGGCACGGTGTTCGCTGCGACGATGCACTCTTGCCAAAGGGAGATACTATCTAGTGAGTTCGTACTAAGTATTAGGAACATGGAGTTCGCTGCTACAGTGTATCCTACTTTAAAGGTACAAATCACTAAAGTATTTTTACACTTTATAAGGACTCGGAGCACGGAGCTCGCTACTACGATGCTTCCTTGTAGATAAAGAAGTGTAAATTATGCTTATATTTTAAAGTGCTTAAAGATGAAGAACAAGCTTATATAGTGTTAACTTCAAACATGTAATTAAGACTTGCTATGCATCAAATGTTTGAAGATGAAAAGCTTGTTTCTTAGCCTCAATTGCTTATTATAAAGAAGCCTAACAATTTGCCTCAAGTGTTAATAATGAGGATTGTTTTGCCTTATGTTCTTTTAAGTAAAAAGTTTTTATCAAGGGGATATTTGACTTATGTGTTTTCTAAAGTGTTACCATCATTACCAATAACACATTAGTATGTGCCACATTATTTTTTTTCTATTATTTTTGGATTCAATAATTAAATTTGGGAAGTCCGAAAGTCCTTAATTTGTGGAGTTTTTGATTTCAAAAAGGTCTTTATTAAATCCATTTATTTTGGTAAATCTAATTAGGTAACTAGTTTCCTAAAATTTTGAAGTCATAAGTTAATTTGCATTTCAAAATTTTATGGACTTTAGTTACCTAAGCCGAATTACCTTAGATTAATTTTTATTCTCTTATTTTTATTTTATTTTTAAAAAAGAAAAAAGAAAAAAGCTTTTTGGGGATAATGGCCGGTTGATTTTCAAAAATGTGGGAGTTGAGTTTGAGTTTACCTATCTAGCTAGAAAATAGGGAGAGCTAAAAAATAGGGGGAGTTACTGTTTGTAGGATTAGAGATAGTTATCTCAATTTAATGTTGAGTATTTAACTTCCATTTGAATACTTCCTAATTAAATCCTAAATAAACCCTCCTCCCTCATCAAAACTCACCGATCTCTCTCTCCCTCGTCATTCCTTCTCAGTCGAATCAAAACCCTAAAAATCCCTCTTCAAAATTTCTTCCTTCTCTTCTCAACTTCCATCAATGGCTTCCCCATCCAAAACCTCAAATGAGCCCTTGGAAATCTCGCCATTGTTATCTCCGGACCTCCACCTGTTCCGGTCGCACAGGCTCCTCCTACGTCGGCTCCTTTCCAACCTATAGTGACTACCATCAAGAAAAAGAAAAAAAGAAAAGTCTCATCTTCTTCACACCAACCGACTGCCCAAGCTCCATCAATGCGGACTTCAAGCCAGATACATATTCATACAGACTTGTAGAAATTCTTTGCACAGTATTCTTTACAAACAGGGGGAGATATAATGATGTCACAAGTGTTGTTCTGCATGCTTGCATGCTGCCATAAGTGCTGTTCTGCATGCTGCCACAAGTGCTGATTCTGCCACAAGTGCTGATCTAACTGCTAATGCACGTGTGCGGGCTAGTGATACTCAAACAGGTTAGGTAGTTGGTGTGTTTCTATTCTTGGTAGCTTTTAAAAACAATTTTTATGTTAGTTGTTTTAAAACTATTAGTTGCTCTTAACATTTGTTTTACATTTGTTTTTTGGTTGGTTTATTTGTGTGAAGTGTGTTAAACACTTCATGGTTTTTGGATTTTATGACTTTGGTTTTGTTTTGGATAATTAGTTTTTAAACATGTTTAGTTTACTTGGTTTAAAACTATTTCAAAATCATTGTTTTTCGGTTGACTTGCCTCTTTGAGGGGGAGTTAATCTTTGCGGGAAGAATTTATGTATATTCTGTATTTGTGCCTAACATTGTCTTGCAGGGTCACAGCATTATTTAGTTTGTGAAGAAATATCCATTTAAGGGGGAGATTGTAAGTGCAGAACGTGGTGATACCACAAGTGCTGCCAACACTGTCCCAGTGATACCCGACGGACTGCTGGGATTATATTTGGATATTTGCTTCATAAATAATTGTTGTACTAATGTCTAATATTTATGCAAGTTTAGTGTTTATGTTGGTCCAATTTTCAGGTATATACTATGCTAGAATAATGCAAGGAAGTTAAAAAAGGAGTTATGAATAAAAAGGGATTTTATCCATAAAACAAGGGGATTATTCTCAACAACAAACACATGGGTAATTGACCCATTCAATATCTGAGTTTGTGGAGGAGATTGTACAAGGCGATGAAGCTAGAAGGTACAAGATGGTGATGCATGATCTTGGGCACAAAGAAAGTGGTTCCTATTTTATAGGAAATGTGGAGATAATACTCCCCAAGGCTCGGCCAACTAACTCCACTCTCTACCCACGTTTTTACCACCTCTCCAAGCCATTATGAGTAACTCCCAAGTATTCTTGAAGCCTATAAATAGTGAAGGAGGTGAAGGAGGTGAAGCATTGAAAAAACAACACTTGAAGCAAGAACACACACTCCTCACAAGAAAGTCTTACACATTCCTTAGTTCCTTATAAATTCCCAAACACATTTATATTCTTGTATCGAGTATTATAAGTGTCTTGGCTAGGTTAGGATTCTGTGTATTAGACTTAGTAGTTCCACAAAGCTTTCATTGTAATAGCATTAGGGAACTCTCGGCCTTGCACTTCATCTCATATTATTTAGTGAAGGTCTCGCCTTTTGAGGCATCCCTCAAGATATATAATTTATATATCTTGAGAAAAATAATTCTTGTGTGATTTTTCCGCTGCAAACTCTTTTGAGAAACAGTTTTCTGTTCGTGTGTGTTAAGTGTTGCCGGAAGTGATATCGTTGCACTGTCAACACCTTTTATAACACTTCCTATAAAACCAAGGCCATTGACATTTTCAGTTTTGGTCAAATTTTAACAACTCTACTTTGATAAATGAATTGGATGAAATGGAATATAATTATGTTTAGGATTCAAGAAGTAAAGAATACTCCCTCCGTCCCAGTTTATTGTTCTTAGTTTGACTATGCACGCTTATTAAGAAACCAATGTAAAAACAAAGGAAATGAGTCAACCAATCCAAAAACACTATTCATGAACCAAGTGGGTGAAAGTAAGTTAGGTAAGTAAAGGTTTTATTGTAATTAAATGAACTTTTTGAGGGCAAGATCCTCCAAAGCACTATTCATTCTTTACCATTTATGGAAAAAATCAACTAAGAACAATAATCTGGGACGGACCAAAAGGGAAAGTAAGAACAATAAACTGGGACGGAGGAAGTAATAGACAAGGTATTTAACGAGGAAAGCCCTTGAACAACTTGTTCGCCGGCATAAAACCTCGAATGGTGGAATTTTATTAATGGTTGTGATGATACAATGAGTAGAGAATGATTAGAAGAAGAAGAGCTAGTGAACCGTGAGTGTCTGTAATACAAGTGTTTTCTGTCTCTATAAATACACGAAAAATAGTGAGTAACAAATAAGCTAAAATATCCCTAGAACTTCGGAAGTTGGTTGAAGAGATAGCGTTGATCCATTTGAAGACTCCTTTTTGACATGTGCTGGTAAATGATCCATCTGTTGATGACCGGGTCGTGTGTTAAAAAATAGGGCCGTGTGAGTTAATCCAACAAGTGATGAGATTGTTAGGATACTAAGCCAAGTTGTACCGTCAAGTTGTTGGTCTATATTGAAGATTCAAGTTGTAAGATGTGCTGAGATTTTCTCCCCAAACAATTGATAAATCACTTAATGATTTATCAATTACAATTTTTGGAATTTCATTAGAATGATTAGATCAACATCAATTTTTAGGATACTAATACAAGTATTTATTATATAACTCAAACACCCCCCCCCCTGCATGGCTAATCAAATACTCCCTCCGTCCCATTTCAATGGGCACAAAGTGGCTCTCGCACGGGAATTAAGAAAAGTATAAATGTTGTGAGTATGAAAAGTGAGTGGGAGAGAGAAAGTGTAAATGTTGTGAGTGTAAAAGTAAAGTAGGGAGAGAATGAGTGGGATAAATAGTAAAAATTCTTTCCATTTTTAGTAATTTGCCCATTGTAATGGGACGCCCAAAATGGAAGTTTGTGCCCATTGTAATGGGACGGAGGGAGTATGAATTATAATGTCTTTAAAATATTATCAAGCCTCTACGTGAGTCCTTATAAAACCTATTCAGTTAATTTGTTTGCAGATGTGCATTTAGTGCAATAACCAAGACAATCGACGACTTGTTTCTGGTGAGGACACTATATTCTTCTATTGACGCTTTGTGATGCTCTCATATGATTATGTGTGCATTGCAACTGGTTTTTGTTTCATCTTAATAGCGGCGTTAATGAGCATGTTAAGCTGTATTTCAAATGAGCCATTATGGCGAATCCAGTAGAAGCATTTCAATACGGCTGGCTGCTGAGCCAACCTGAACTCATTTCTTTCCAATTAACATACCCCAATTACCTAGTTTGGCTTTGCAGCCGTACTACACTTGTCTCTAACTTTGGACAAATGAATTTTTAGCTTTAACATCTTTTATTCCCTTTATATTGAATAGAAAGATATAATTTAACATTTCAACCCATGTACTTTTTTAACATCAACAATGTTGACTGCCGCATTGTGGTCTTCCAGGCACATAAGCAAGATTTAACGGAGAACTGGATGACCGTTTGACTGAAAGACTACATGGTGCACAAATTAAAAAGGTGACTGCCCAAAAGAAAAACAATGAATAGAAAATTGTGAAGAGATTGAGGACGAAAAAGGTATTTGACTCGACCAAGTTCAATATAATGTTCACTACTGGCTCTACCCCACTTGATGAACTTAAACTAGGTTGGCAGTAAAGGTTAGTTTAGTTAAGTGGTGGTAAAATGGATGACCCAAAAGGAAATGTTATTCTTTTATGGGACTGAAAACCAAAACTAAACACTTCTTCACGAAAGTATTTTGTCTTATGGTAGTAGGTTAGAAATAAACTAAATCTATTACTGTACCTAAGTTTCCCACTAATATTTATTTGGGCTTTGCTTTCCACAAATGTAAACAAAAAATAAGGATATTAAATCAAAACAATTATTGGATGGGAATGCTATACAAGTCAAAAAAGTTGAAAGTTAAATAGTGGGCATGTCTCATTGATTCCTCCGCGTGTTGAATATGGAATATTATAGTTTATCTGAAAGATAATCTTATTTTTTAAGTTGTCAACTTAAATGAACTTTGAGTACTAATTTAGATTGATTTATTTATCTAAATGAAAATCTACAAAATGTTATTGATAGTGCGGTTAATAGTGTATCAATAACAATTGTTATTTTAACTAGGATATTTAAATTACCTAAATTATTGCCCAAAACTCATTCAAATGACAACTAAAATGTAGGACTATCTTTAGAGGCTGAGGGAGTAGATATTATAGCCAGTGTTCTAAAAATCGGCCTAGGCGGCGCCTTGGCGCTAAGCGATACTACTCCGCCGCGATTTCCATCAAATCAGCTATATTAAGCAGCTGGCAGGTTAGGCGGAGGTTCGGCGGGCTAGGCGGACCAGGCGTTGTCTAGGCGGAGGTCACCGAAAACTCGAACGACGCTTGTATCTGAGTGTTTGTTGACGGCACAGAACAAAAACGAGGGGCACCAAGAGCGAGAGGGAGAGTTAGGGTTAGCGGAACAGTGTGAGAGAGAGGGCAAATGGAGGTGACGCAATCTGGAAATAGAGAGTCATAAGAGTGCGGCGCTTTTGACGAGAAATGAGAGAGGAAAAGAGGCTGGGATCTAGGGTTAATAAGTTAGGTTGTTAGGGTTTCTAAGGGACAAAAACGGGATGGGCTCATTTAAACTAAAAAGAAACATTAGTTGGGCTAGGCTGAATGAAGATGGGCTTAATGGAAATGGGTTTGGATTAGTATTTAAATTTATAACTTATATCTATATCTTAGAAACATCATGAAATAATTTTAGTTAGTTATGGTTCATTGTTTATTTTAATTAAAATAAATTATAATTTTTGATAAATAACAAAAATAAGTGTCACTATTTTTGAATATATAAATATTAAAAATGCGCAAAATTCTAGGCCCCGCCTAGAGATTTTTAGAACACTGGTTATGTTTGGGGTGAAAAATCTCACAGCACTATATCTACATCCTGGAAATAACGACTTAAGTCTACATCCTGACATCCTGAGTTGACATCCTGAAGTTACATCTTACATCTTGACTCAACATGTTGACATGTTGATTTTACATGTTGACTTTACATCCTGAACCTTCAACTTGGCCTAACGTCTTGATCATGCAACTTGGCTAATTACGTCCTGAAGGTCTGTTATCGATCCTATTTTTTAGGAACCTCTACCGAATCATGGAGGACTCATGGACTAAGTCAAACACATGTGAATAAATTATCCAGCACATGACTAATTTGAAGACACAAAGACCCAGTCAAAGGGTGACTCTCAGCAACGGCATTGGATAGACTTGCAACAAAGTTCCCGAGATCTTAGGCCATGAGGATTAGTTTGCGCCAATTCTTATTAGTTTAAATAGCTAACACAATTTATGTAACGCACACAACACACTCACGTCTCATACTCTCTTTCTCTCAGATTTTTCATTCATTCATTGTACCTCCACAAAATATTAATAAAATTCCATCATTCGAGGTTTTATGTCGGCGAACAAGTTGTTCAAGGGATTTCCTCGTTAAATCCTTTGTTCATACATCTTGAATTTCAAAGTTCTTTATTCCATTGTACCCAACTTCTTTATATTTGTCCAATTGTCGAAAATTGGCCAAAACAATTTGGCGCCGTCTGTGGGAACTTTGGTCTTTTAGATTGTTAAGAGATTCAAGATGAGCAATCCAACAACCAATCAGATTACATCTGGAATTTCAGTTGCAAGTGGGGGCAGATCAGCAATGGGGTCACCTGAAACCCCTTTGGATATCGCCTCCAACTTGATCGCCATGATGCATGACGTGAGGCAACAGGTCCAACTGCAGAATGACACCTATACGATGCTGATGAATCAAATGGCCAGGTTGCAGCGTGAGATGAGTTCTCTACAAGGTGGAACTCTGGCAGCACAGCAAACCAGCTTCCGTAGAATCTTTCAGTCTGTTGCTCCAAATGTGACATCTGACCTGTATTCTCCATACCGTCCTAGAAGGATTGGTTTTGAAGGTGATGCTGGAGGGCCATCTGGCTTCGGAGGGTTCACACCAGCCACCAGCTTGACCACCAATAGCACGATCGTCCATCTTGAAACTGTTACTCCAACTTCAACAACATTTGTAACACCAACCACAATGGCAGCAGGGAGTCTTAACCCTCAGTTTGATTTCAATCATTTTAATAATTATCAATTTTCTGCTGCTAACAATGATGCAGGTAGCCTACTTAGCAGACAGATGCAGGAACTGAAGGAACTAGTTATGAGTGTGCCAGGGTTGACTCTACCACACAACCAGGCTTCTCCAACATGTTACAATGAGTCCCGCTTCGTTCCAGCTATAGCCAATGTGGTCATTCCGAAGAAATTCAGTCCACCCCATATGAAGCAATATGATGGGACGACTGACCCAGCGGAGCATGTTGCACTATATCTGGAGAAGATGGATGTTGTCCATATTCCATCCCAGTACAAGGAAGCTTGCTTTTGCAGGGGATTTGGTTCAACTCTTACAGGGGCAGCTTTGAGATGGCTAATCAACCAGCCTTTGGGTTCTATCGGATCATATGCTCAACTTATCAACATGTTTACTAATCAGTTTTCGTGCAACAGGGTGTTTGAGAAGCTGACAAGTGATCTTTACAGGGTAGTCCAGCAACCTAATGAACTTCTTAAGGATTACCTGAGCAGGTTCAACAGGGAAGCAGTAGACATCCCCAACTTGGACACTGCTACAGCAATTGAAGCCTTCAGGATGGGACTTAAGAAGGACTCGCCATATTATGATGACTTAGTCATGACACCATGCAAGAGGTTGGATGAAATCAGAACCAGAGCATCTAGATTCATCAGGTTGGAAGAAGATAGGCTCATGCAGGATTATTAATCAATAGGTTGGAAAGGGGGCATGCTGGATGTCAACTATAGATGGTACCAAAATTCCTAGAAGTTAGAATGCAGCACATCTCAAGCTGTGCTTCATCTAAGTTATAGCTTGTCAACTTAATTCAGAAAATCAGGTATCCATTTATATTGCTTTATTTCAATTATGTTGTTTCAATTTGATTTATATTCATCAAACATCGACTGACTTAAGCATTGGAGGGGTGTTAGCCAAGCTAACACCCAACCCTAACATGTTTCTGTATTGCGAGGAAACTCAAAGTCTCTATTCAGGTCAAGATGTTTACATGTTGATCCAAGTTTTCCAGAGGTTACATGTTGATCAGAGATGTTACATGTTGATCCAAGTATTCAAAGATGTTCACATGAGTCAGAATTCAAGGCCAACAGGCAAAATCAAAATACAAATCCATCCAAGGTATAAGGTTTTACACCTTTCAAAGGTTTAAAGGTTTCACTCCTTTCTTATGTGTTTAAGGTTTCTACACCTTTGCCCGTGCGCACGATTTTCATGTTTTAGTTAAGTTGTGGGTGGGCCAATGTGTCATGTACATATTGATTACCTTCTTGCACTTAATTAAAATTATGAACTCAAGTTGAAATCACTGGTTGTAGCATTTACATGTTACCAAACGTACACGGGATATAAAGATAATCATCTTTTCATTTTTTCATCATGATTCCCAACTTGTAACATCAACATGTTACCAACCATTCCTTACATCGCTACTATTCAATTGTTCCAAAATTATTCTAAGTTGTAACATCAGCATGTTACCCTTAGAATCCTAACCATACGACCAGTCTATTATTAAAATACCAAAAATGATCAAACACACTGATCCTAAAACGGGAAACATTCATAAGTTTTAACCATGCTATCACAAGACATGGCAAGAACAACATTACAACCTAACATGTCCAAACAGACATATTGCAAACAAATAAAAAATTGTCTTTAAGACAATCACCAAAAATATTCTATTCTTCGTATTTCTCTTTGTTTTTTGCTGGATCAATTGCATCTTGGAGCTTACATCACCTATATCAACTGCCTCATAAATGGTAGTGGACATCAACTGTTATGGAAATTTCTTGAATTTCTATGTTTACTCAATTCAAAAAATTTGGGAGCAATTGTTTGGGGTGAAAAATCTCACAGCACTATATCTACATCCTGGAAATAACGACTTGAGTCTACATCCTGACATCCTGAAGTTACATCTTACATCTTGACCCTACATCTTGACTCAACATGTTGACATGTTGACTTTACATGTTGACTTTACATCCTGAACCTTCAACTTGGCCTAACGTCTTGATCATGCAACTTGGCTAATTACGTCCTGTATGTCTGTTATCGATCTTATTTTTTAGGAACCTCTAGCGAATCATGGAGGACTCATCAACTAAGTCAAACACATGTGAATAAATTATCCAGCACATGACTAATTTGAGGACAGAAAGACCCAGTCAAAGGGTGACTCTCAGCAACGGCATTGGATAGACTTGCAACAAAGTTCCCGAGATCTTAGGCCATGAGGATTAGTTTACGCCAATTCTTCTTAGTTTAAATAGCTAACACAATTTATGTAACGCACACAACACACTCACGTCTCATACTCTCTTTCTCTCAGATTTTCCATTCATTCATTGTACCTCCACAAAAGCTTAATAAAATTCCATCATTCGAGGTTTTATGCCGGCGAACAAGTTGTTCAAGGGCTTTCCTCGTTAAATCATTTGTTCATACATCTTGAATTTCAAGGTTCTTTATTCTATTGTACCCAACTTCTTTATATTTGTCCAATTGTTGAAAATTGGCCAAAACAGGTTATAGCATCATTTTTCACTTAAAATTGTGCATCTAATTTTTTTGGGTAACCCTATGTTCATTCCAATCTTCGGTAAAATTACTTTGTACTACGCTCTCTATTGCAAAACGAATGTATTTACTTAATAAAAAAAAAAAAAACATGCATTTATTTTGGAATCCATAAAATAGTTGCCCCGTACAGTACTTAGTTTGGAGTGCTTGGTCAGAAGTTGGAGTAAGAGTAGCATTTTTAATACAGTATTTGGTGTGTAAACAAAGCTAAATTTTAATTTTATTTACTAAAAGTAAGTAAATAATGTATTTACATGTAGTCGTTATCATAGCTGTTGAAACAGTTGCAGGAAATTGCTCATTACTTGAAGCAACTGGCCGGTTTAGTTAATTTACCTTTGTCCTAATCATAGCTTTAGAAAAAGAAGAAGAAAATGACTAAATTTTAAATTAATTATCACTTGTCAATATAATTGGACAATCAGCTACCACTAGGTGGTAGTTACCGGGACAAAAAATCAAAAAGAAAAGCCTTTGTTGACTTGACTTAAAAAACCTTGCTTCCTTCAAAATTCTTTATATAGATGCCTTGATTAATAACATATCCAAACCAACATTGTAATTGCCAAGTCAAGAACACCCACCAAAAAGATGAACCAGGTCTCCTTGTAAGTTGCCAAAACACACACACACACACTAATTTACTTGAAATACACTACATTTAATTTATTATTATTCACTTATATATTTGATTTTCTTTCATCTTGTATGCAGGTTCAGCAATGGACTAGAACTGGGAAATTTGGTGGTTAACTCAGATTTCCTCATTAGTTCTTGGGATGCAATTTTGAATAACAACTCTTCTCCTTTCTCCGTTACTCCGTACGCTAATGGCACAATTGTGTCTTTTATGGATTCACCTATTTCTGCAGAACAAAATCTTCAAGGAGAGGGTAAAGATTTAGTTTCATCTGCAGCTCTCAAAGACCATTTCCCTGTCTTTGACTTCATTTCCACCAAAGTCAACCCTTCTTTCTCCATTAACAAAGCTGCAATCACCCTTTATGAAACTCTCCATGACCAACTCTCTAACTTGGAGGTAACTCACATCTAGTTCAACCATTTCCATACCATTTTATACATCATGAGACGAATTTAAACGACCATTGATGCGTACCAAACGAGCACTAAGACTCATTGACCTTGTTGTTTACATGATCATCTAAAGTCAACTCTCATAGTAGTAGATAAGACATTTAATTGTAGAATTAGAATACATGTGGCTCTTATTTTCCCTATTTTTATCCAAAGAAAATGAGCACATTTCTTAGCGCTGTCAGTCAGTCGGATATAGGGAGTAGGCAAATAAGCATTCCATTTCATACTACATTTGTCTAATATCTTCGACTTAAATAGATTAGTGCTTTTCGTATGCATGTGTTTCTTTCTAGTTAGAATGAAGTTTGATATTTTTAAATATGTAAGCAACTCTTGAGCCAGCAAGCTTTTATATGTAAATGTTGTTTATGTGGTCAAAATGCAGATTGACATCTACAAGCCGCTGATTGTAACGGGACACTCTGTAAGTGGATACGTTGCCTCCCTCTTCACCTTATGGCTGCTAGATAATGTTTATTCAAAGAAACCACGGGACAGGAGAAAGGAGCAACCAAAACCCCCAATTTGCCTAACTTTTGGTTCACCTCTTCTTGGTGATAATGGCTTTCAGAAAGCTATACAAGAACGCCCATCTTGGAATTCTTGTTTTCTTAATATAGTTTCGACCCAAGATCCCATTCCTAGATTATTCCTCTCAACTTACAAACCCTTTGGTACGTTCCTCTTTTCCTCGCAATCAGGCTGTGCTTGTTTTGAGGAACCCGAATCTGTATTGGAAGTACTAGTGGCAATCAACTCGGGTAGCATACAAAATGTGAACAACATCGAATACGGAGAAGTTTTGAATGACCTTAGGAGGAGGACAGTGTGTAGAGGAGGTTCTGAGCTGAGTGAACTCAGTCTCAATCCACTAAGGACTGGAATTACCTTACAACTAGATGCTATCGGAATCCTAAAAGCACAAGTAAGTTCATTTTCTACCAGTTTTATTTTGAGATTTGAGCGTCAATCCACGGATGTTATATCATTCTTTTGTTGGCCTATAGACATTTTAAACCCAAGTACTTTGATGAAGCTTCGATTTTAACCACTCTTGTTTCTTTTTAGCAGTTTTAACCATCGTACTTTAGATACACACTCATTTTCCCCCAAAAACAAAAGTATGATGGTTAAAATTGCTTATAAAAAAGGCCATAAAATGAATGGTTATCTACAATTACTTAAAAAAATAAGAGTGGTTAAAACCGAAGCTCCATCAAAGTACGAGGGTCAAAAATGTCGATATACCTTTTTTGTTAAAGTATTGCTACTGTTTTTCTTCGGCAGCAACAACTGAACAGCAATGAGATGAGAACTCTCATCACAAATATAGAGAAAAGGTTGGAAGATTCTTTAATGTCGCAAAGGAATTCTTACGAAGCCACAAAGAAGTTGAACGACATAAAAGTAAACATGACATACATGGAGTGGTACAAGAAGGTGAGCGAGGGTCTGGGGGGTTACTATGATTGCTACAGAAACCCGAGGGGGGTAACTGAAACAAGCCGTCAGCAAGAAATTATCAAGTACCAACGAAGACTCACGGGCTACTGGACGGACATGGTCAAGAAAGCCAATCTTATGCCACAGAAGGAGGGCATCAATTTTCGCACGACCTGGCTTTACGCGGGGACGAATTATAGAAGGATGGTTGAGCCACTTGACATAGCTTATTACTACAAGCGAGGGAATAGAGACTACATTAACAAAGGAAGGTCTGACCATTACAAGCTGTTGGAGCAGTGGGTGGAAGATGATAAGAAAGAGGCGCGAATTAGTAACAATGGCAGAAACAAGGCTTGCAGTATGACTGAGGATTCTTGCTTTTGGGCTCATGTGGAGGAGGCTTTTATATCGTGCAGAGAACTGAAGGAGAAAGATGTCGTTCAGGAACGTAAAACAGTATTATTGAACAGTTTGTCTGAGTTTGAGACTTACGTAATGGATTCAATAATGAAATTTTCGGTAGCAACTGAGATATTCAGGGACAATAGTAGCTTCATGAAGTGGTGGATGGAGTATGATGAGATGATGGGAGTTTCTTATAATTCCCCGTTCACTGATTATATGAGGAATCCTGCTCGGAAATACGCTTAGATGCAGTATTTGCTTAGGTTTCAACAAGGAGAAGTTGCTGAAGAATCACGTACCACGAGCAGTTTGAAATTCTGTGGCTTCAAATTGCAAGGTAGCCAAGTGTGACATTGTTTTTTATAAGCATATTGAGTTTGTATTTATGAGTGGAATGAACTTGAACTTCCCCATCCCTGTGGTGTCTGTAACATAAGTATTTAGTTGAAGACTTGCTTAATTTCAGTTGCAAAACATGACATGTGCCTCTAATTATGGTTGACAGAAATAGAATGTTGACATGCATACTCCCTTTGTCTTTTTAGTTTGTTCACTTTAGGTTAACGGGAGTAAACTTTGACCAAACATTTAATGTCAATCTAATCATCCTAATGAAATTCTAACAATTGTAATTGATAAATAATCATTTAATTTATCAATAATAATTTTAAAAATTTCATTAGGTTTTGTTAGATTGACATTAAATGCTTGGTCAAAGTTTACTCCCGTTGACCTAAAGTGAACAGACTAAAAATAATGGAAGTGAAGACTTTATATTGGCTAAGGTTACAATAATTTGCTGCTGAAAGTTATTACATGACCACATGCATCCCATGTTATGTTACTGCTACTTGCGTTACAAAATGAATGTCGGAATAAAATGAATCCGCTCTTGATCAAAAGTAAATTTAAACATTTATTTTGGAGCGGGGACACTTTGAAGAGCAATACTTCCACAAGAGGCCAGCTTGTATCCACTAATCATCAAATTTAGCATCTTACCACTCCGCACATGCCCCTCCTCTCTCGACTCCTCTTTATAATTTAACACTTCAATTTTTGTACAAAAATTGGCTGGCAACACTATTTCCATTCATCAATTGAACACGTAGATGATCTACAAAGATATCTAAGCCCCCATTATTAATCTGCACTAAGCTCTTTCCCATTATTGAATTTGAACCTATAAATAAATTTTTCTTCATCAAAAGCACCCAATTTCCTTGATTACATCAACTCCACTACCAGCACAAACCCCAAGACCTTCAGCATTAGTGCACATAAAAGAAAAAGGAGATCTTCAAAGTGAAAAGGAGCTGCAACTGCAAATGTCCCCCCAATTAATCAACTTTACCGATTAATCAACTTTTTGATTGCCAACTATCCCACCCAAATACATGCACTAGCAAATGGAGCACTAGTCATAAATCAAACGCCCCCCCAAATAAATATACATGTATTAAGATCCATAAATGTCATATTCTCTTGATTAATCATAATTAATAATCGAAACAAAGAAAAACTTTATAGTATACATCATATGAAATTATCACCCCGAAATGAATAAATATAAAGAAACCAAAATCGCCCCACAAGAATCAAATTCAGTTGAATGAATCACACCTGCGCCTAATTTGTCCATACCGTCCACTCTTGACACCGTAAACGCTTAGCTTCTCCATTGCTTGACCAAATGCCTCAAAGAAAGCCGTTTGATTTGCAGCGTAACTCTGCACAAACGGCCTCGTCCTCCAATCCGACAACAGCGCCCTGTCCGATCGGAGCACCCCCAATCCCTTTGGCAAGTTCTGGTAATATGAGCTGTCGAAGTTACGCGGCGTCATTATATCGTTAAATACTGATTTTGATGGGTTCGTCTTGAAATCTGCACACGCATTTCTTAATCCTTCGGCGTATCTGGGATTGTAGGAGGGGTCCGATTGATATCTCCGGCTGTAATTGTAAATGTCGGAGCTGAATTCGCTGCAGTGAGCGAATCCGATTGTGTGTGCGCCGGTTAGGGCCACCATTTCTTGGATTGAGAATCCTTTAGACGTGAAGATTTTGATGAGGTCCGTCATGGGCATCGTCGGCTTCGGGAGTTTTCCTTCGACGCGAGCGGCTTTGGAGATAAGCCCATCCTTTCGCCCCAATCTCACTGGATAGTACGGTCCACCCATCATAGTCACAAGGTTTCGTGCAGCAACGGCTAAAATATCGGCGCAGGACACAACTCCGGGGCAGGAGAGCTCTAAAGCGGACTTGGCGCGTACGACGACGTCGAAGCCGTCGCCGGGGAGTGAGAGATTGATGTCGGCGTCACGCTCGGCTTTATTGAAGGGAGTGGAGGAGACGAGAATGGAGGCGTCGCAGCCTTCGACGAAGCAGTCGTGGAAGAAAAGGCGGAGAGTGCCGGCGGCGGTGGTGGGGGAGTTGATCTGCTTGTTGGTAGTTGTTTCTTGCATTATCTTCTCAAAAGATGGGCAAGATCTCCGGTAGTATCTAGTGTTGAGACGCTGGGACTGTAACGATGGGATGAAGAAGGAGATACAGAGAATCAAAACCCATACCCTGACCGCCATTGTTGAGATTCAGCTGCACAGGTCTAGAGAGAGAATGAACTAGAGGGGTTGAGGAAGGACTGGAGGAGGAGGTGAGTTTAGTGAAGTACTAGTACTTGAAGATATGCGCGTGGGAGATAATCTCACGCGCCGCTCTTTTTTTCCCACCAATCACGGGATGTGCATTATTCCATAGGGCGGTCCACGACGCGGGTATTAGTTCGGTGCGTTGTCTGCGTTTGAAATTGAATCAAGGGTTTGTGAAATTACTAGAATGTACATGTAATCTGCTTAATTGACTGATTACTGGTGTCGGTGTTTGTAATCAGATGTGCTAGTGTGCACAAGTAGCTTTATACATGGATGGTCAGATCGATGAGTGAAATCCTACGTGGGGTCAATATAGCTGATCGAGTGGCCCTAGCAATTTTGGGGCGTGTGTCAACTTTTTGGATTGGATGTTTTCATTTTTATTTTTTTTTGAACGAACCACAAATAAAATTCATTCAAAAAAAAAAGTATAAAGCTTTACAAAGATCGGCGACTTACCCTAAATATGAGTAAATGTTTCATCTCTTAAACTAAAACAATGACATTTATAACAGAATATTGAGGTGATCGGCTTTTACTCCAAGTAAAACTTGGAAATTGTGTCAATCCTACATTTAAAAAGTCTCATTTTGGATAATATTTTGCGCTGAGCACTAAACATATCGGAGAATTCGAGTTGAAATACACACGCCCACCAGGCATCTTAAAAGCCACCGAGCATTTTTGTGTAGTAAGAACAATGACCAGCTTTTTGTTGTGAGATAATGCAAAATTCATTATTTGCATTTTCAAAAAGAAAAAAACAACATACGAATAAATAAACATAGACTCTCAACGGAAGAGAAAAAGCAACGACTCTCAACAAAGAAGTGAAACTTATTAACAACAACAATATATATATATATATATATACATATATATATATATATATATATATATATATATAAAGGTAGGTGCTCAAATGGGATCCTAAATATCGTGAGAACCGTGAGAACTTAATGTATCTAATGATGTATTCAAGTGCACATTAGATACATTAGTTTTTACCTAATGTATCCAAGTAATGTATCCAATGATGTATCCAAGTCAAATAAGGTATCCAATGATGTATCCAAGTGAACAATTGGATACATTAATTTTTTACCTAATGTATCTAAGTTCTCACGGTTCTCACGATATTTAAGTTCTCACAGGAGCACGACCACGCACACACACACACACACACACACACATATATATATATATATATATATATATATACTCCATCCGTCTCATCTCACTTAAGACTTAAGAGGTGGGCACAATAACTAAGGAAAAAGAATAAAATAAAGAAAATATATGGTAGAAAATAAAGAAAGAAAATGAGTGGGGTTAATAGTAGGTTGAATGAATTGTGTGGTGGAAAATGAAGAGAGATAATGAGTGGGTGTGGTAGATTGAATATAAAATTATAAAAAGATTACCATTTTGGGGAGTCTCAAATGAAGTGGGACGGACCAAAATGGAAATAAGTCTCAAGTGAGGTGGGAAGGAGGGAGTATATATATATATATATATATATATATATATTCCCTCTGTCCCAGCACAAGTAGGACTAAAGGAGTTTGCACACTAATTAAGAAAAACTAGTAAATGTGTGATAGAAATGAAGAGAGAGAATGAGTGGAGTAAATATTGGTGTTAATTGGATAAATTGAGTGGTGGAAAATGAAGAGAGATAATGAGTGGTGTTGAAACATTTTCATTTTGGACAGTCTCACTTTTAGTGGGACGTCTCAAAAGGGAAAGAAGACTCACTTTTGTTGGGACGGAGGGAGTATATATGTAAGAAGTTACAAATTACACAAAATTAAAAACAACACAATAATTTAAATTGCTTTTATTCTCTTAATGAAAATTCACAATTTGATATAGATACACCATTATAAATATCATTAATACTAATTTTTAGATTTTCATTAAGATGAATGAAAATATACTAAATTATTATTTAAAGTTCATTTATAATAATAATAATAAAAAAAAAAGACTTACATTTTGGATAACTCGAGTATTATTAATATCTTTTGAATAGTAAAATTAGATTGTCTTACACGGAGAGAATACTCTTTCTGGCCTAATAAGAGTTACAATACATATTCTTTTTTGAGTATTCCATAACAAAATATACTATTTCAAAATGAAATCTTAAAAGTACTTTTATTTAGGGGAAATGACAATTTAGGGTCCAAAGTTTGGGGGGTGTGTGCCAATAGGGGTCTGATGTATCAATTTTGTCAATTTAGGGTCCAAAGTTGCAAAAGTTGTGCAGGTTAGGGTTTTTTAACGATTTTATTAACGGAATCCAGTTAAGTCACAAGTGTTTTGACATGGACTTAACTGGAGTTTGTTTTTATTATTTGCATGAGCATATTGTCATTTTAGATGTAGAAAATTAATTAAAAAAAATTGAAATATTAAATTTTACTTTCTTATATTAAATTAACTAATAATTAAGACGTCATTTACCGAAAATATTTTTTCAAGAAATACAATAAAAATATTTTTTTCATTAGAACCACTATAAAATAAAAATTATAATTTTTAAAAAGGAAAAAGTGTAAAAAAAACTATATTCCAAAAAAAAAACCACTTAATTTTTTTAGAAAGAAGAAAGTGGGGATTTGGACAATTCTTTTTTTTTTCCTGTGGTGGTGGTTAGTATTGTTTCATTATTAATATTAGTATTCCAATTATTATTTTATATATAAAATTATTTTTTATTTTTATTATTAATTTTCCTTGTTTATAACTTCATTATTTGCGGTTTAAAAAAAACCACTTTAATTTTTTATTTGCTTATTATTTTATTTATTATTATTTTTGAATTAATTAAAATTATTCAAAAATTTAATAATAAAAGTGAAAGAAAATTTAGGGTCCATTGTATAAGGGGTGTGTGAAATGACAGCCCAGGCGAACATCCAAAACTAACTTCAGTTAAGTTTTTCTGTTACTTAACTGGATTTTCTTTGCAACTTAGTCCAAAAACCCTTAATTGACTAACGTTGTTAACTTTGGACCCTAGATTGACAAAATTGATACATCAGACCCCTATTGGCACACACCCCCCAAACTTTGGACCCTAAATTGTCATTTCCCCTTTTATTTAATGAACTCACTTGTCCACTCACAACATCAATCCGTTTACTATTCTGAATCCAAATTTTATGTACCATTTTGTATACCACACCCTATAGGCCTATATCAATTACTCTCTCCGTCTCAAAATAGATGTCGTTTTGGATTGTTTCACACATATTAAGAAATGTCATTAATGCATGTGAAAAAGTCTCAAATACCCTTAAAGTAATTCAACTGCTTAGTAATTAAATGGTTAGGTAAGAGATAGTTTACTATCATTATTAAGGTTATTATTGGTATAGAGCAATAAAAAAAAACTTTGAAAATAGTGAAATGACAAGTATTTTGAGACAAAATTTAACTCTCAAAACGACATCTATTTTAAGACGGAGGGAGTATAATCCAGTGGCTACCATTTATTAAAATTACATTATGATATATCAGTGATTAAAAATAACATTATGATATGCTATCAAACATATGTAAGCTATTGGATTGATTATGTAACGACCTGAAATTTTACAATCATAATTTCCATAAATATCAAATATTACAAATTATAGTCTCTTAAATACAGTACAAAAATATCACGAATCACCCTGAATACTCAATAACTTGATTCGATCCAAGTCCTTGCTATCAAACTGCAAAACTGAAACTGGTGGGGGTGAGCTGGGGGGCCCAGTAAGAAAGGGGATACACCGTGTTAAAGATACTCTAGAAGACTCCACATTAGTTTCCTAATTGTAGTATAACTTGTTACCTACGTTTCCTTATACTTTAGGGTTTCAGTTTAAGTTTCTTACTCTTCAAGAAACTCTTGTATATATACCTATTGTGGTGGTTAATAATATTTTGAGATGTCTTTCATAATAATTATTCCTCTTATATGGTATCAGAATTAGGTGATCCAACCCTAATTTTGGTCCGCCACCCTAACTCCTCCTATTCGGCCTAACAGCCTCCCTCATCTCCGCCGCACCATATCACTTCTATGGCGTCGGAAGTCTCAACAATCACCAACCCCGCTGAACCCAACCACCCCCTTATCATGGTCTTTCTAATTCATGTTCTCAAACTAACTTCCACAAATTATATCGCTTGGAAGACACAAATTGAAGCAACCCTTATTGGCTACGATCTCTACAAGTTCATTGATGGAACTCATCCCGCCCCGGACAAAGAAACCATTGTCACAATAGAAGCCAAACCCGCCACTGATACAACCAAGGCTGTGGCTGCCAGCACAATCACCACCTCCAACACTGCCTGCCAAACATGGTTTCGCCAAGATAAGTTGATTTTAGGAGCTCTTGCTGGAACACTATCTTCTTACCTTTTTCCCCTTATTTCCCAATGTTCCACCACACTCGCTGCATGGAAAACCCTCACAAAAACTTATGCCAACCCCTCCAAAAGCCATGTCAAACAACTAAAAGACCATCTCCGCAACAACCAAAGGAAGCCGGTCAATCACAGAATATATGCGTGATGTTAAAGCCTGCTCCGATCAACTCTACTCCCTTGGCCGACCTATTGATGAAGATGATCTCATCGATCGTATTTTGGATCAACTCCAAGACCCTGACTTTGACACTGTTATTCATGCCGTTCAAAACCGTGAAAACCCCATATCCTTTTGACGAACTCCATGAAAAACTTATCAACAGAGAACTGTCCCTCAAGCAGAAAAACCGGACCTCTCCTACCTTCCCTGCCTCCGTGAACTATGCCAACAAACCACCCAACAACCCCAACAACCCTCGGCCTAACCAAAACAATCCTAACCGAAACAACAACTCAACCCTACCACCCAATAATTCCACTCGGTAACCCTACAAAGGCATCTGTCAATGGTGTCGACATCCCGGTCACTTTCTTTCTCAATGTCAAGCCTTCCGTACCCAATTTCCAAACGTGACTATGCCCACCCCACCCAACACCACTCACCCAAACAATAATCGCCTGCCTCTCAACCCACCTCCACAATTCCGCACCAACAACAACTCCAACTACAACCAAGCAAATCCTAGCATTTATGCTGTAACTTCCAACCAATACAACACCCCACCTCCTGCCTGGCTTCTTGACAGCGGTGCCACTCATCATGACACCAATGATCTAGCCAACTTATCCCTTCATAGCCCTTACAACGGCACAGAGGAACTGTTTATTGGTGATGGTTCCGGTCTTCCCATTGCCAACACTGGTTCTATTGGGTTTCGTGCAATCATGCGCAGCGGAAGATAGACATGAATAAAACCTAATAGCCTAGATCCGCTATGAACAATAATTCATAATTACAAGATGAAAGAAACTAACCCTTGTATATCGTTATGTAAAACTTGGATTAAGCGTTAAGACAAATGTCGCGCCCCAGACCCGTGGTCCTACTTGGCCCCACGCTCGGGACACGAACGGAAGACGTTATGAAACCTTTTAGGAAATTTTTCGAAATGTCCTTTTAAAAAGTTAAACAAAACACACTTGAAGTTCAAAGACTTCACTTAACTTGAAACAAACTTTTAAACAAATATTTTCACAGCGGAAGTACTTAGCCCAAAGGCTTACAACTTTTAAACAATATACATACATCAACATTTACCAAAATAGATGTGACCATAAGAAAGTACGGTTACTCTACCCAAAGGGTTTACATTTACATAATGTAACCTTCAACAAAACAAGTCCCAACTCTTACCAAACGAACGTCCTCCCGTGCCAAGTGTCCTATCCCCTGGACCCGCCTTTATCTAAAACAGTAAACAAATAAGGGTGAGAATAAATCTCAGTAAGCTACTAAAATGCAACTACGTTACATGCTGATATGATGATCATAAGGAAACAATATCAACAAGTAAACATATAGCATATAGCACATAACATCAAGTTATATATCACATTGCCCACACTCCGGTGGATACCAAAGCCAAGGTTTAACCAATAACCATAACTGATGAGAATACCAACTGAGAAACCCATCAGAGAAAACCATCTGAGCAGCATAAATAGCTGAAGTCGTCGGGATCCCGAAAACCAAATCATAACCAATAGAACCAAGTAACCAGAGAGGGAAATATGACACAAAGTCATAACCCAAATACTCACCAAAGGGAGCAATTCATCCCATCCAAGGCCAATCTGGACTGGGGAAACTAGAAGGCACAGTGGACATCTTATAGTGAACTTGGCTTGTGTGCCACTATAATTCTTCCACCGCCTGACTCACAAGCTCCAATGGAAAACCTTATAGTGGACTTACCTGTACCACTATAATTCTTCCATTGGCTGACTCCACAACAAGACCAGCTGGACTTTTAACAAGAAGCACAGTAATAAATACTTGCTAAACAAAACCCGGGGCATTTAATCCAAGAAGGAATTAAGCCAAATACATCACAAGATGCACACGAAAGATTTCTCATAAAGAGTCCATAAAAAAGGACATTTAATTCATTACTAACATTCCACAACACTTGGGCTCACAAAGGAACCAATTCTACCACTTTAGTGATCCACAACAATCATCTAAGTACTTTAGAACACTACCCAAAAACTAGACTAAGGTTGATCTCTAAACCCCTTAGTTTGAACTCTCTAAACTTTTTCCAGACAACTGGGCGGTCGCCCAAACAGGGCTGTGCGGCCGCCCAAAATGCTCTGTCCCAAGAAGAAAATCCTTCAGATAGATGTGCGGCCGCACGCCCAATTTTGGGCGGCCGCCCACATCACCCGGCAGGCCTAAAAACTTAAACAAAATTTACTCCTTTTGTTTCACAACCCAAAATTACCAATACTTGCAACCATTAACATTTCAACTTACCCAAGGCTAAACCTTAGCCTGAGAACAAGACTAACACCAACAATAACCATTTCATACCACTCCCTTTTGTCCCAAAATTACAAGTATAACAAATATTACCCAAAACACAAAATTTACAAGTAGGAGTATCATACATAGCATATATGACTATTTTAACATTTAAAGGGGAATTAGTAACTTACCTAGTTCCGGAAAAAGTATCGCTGAAATAAGTTTTGTTCGGCTAGAAATGACCTACTCGATGCCCTGATCATTTTTATATAATTAGTTTTGAAAACGGGTAAGTAAATAAAAAGAATTAAGTTGAAATGGGTAGAACTTACCTTTTTTCTTTAACCCTAACTGAGACGAGGAGGAAAGTTGCAGAAGAAATATACACAGAGAAAGAAAGAGAGAAAGGTAAAGTTCTATAAATATCTTTCCCATTTTTACAAAATGGTCACCCAACTTTCCAAGTTAACAATTAAGCCCCTGAACTTACATTTTCAACTAGGACCCTAAAGTTTCAACTTAATCATTTAACTCCTTTAATCATTATTTTTACTAACTAAGTAAATAACACAAATAATCAAGTATGATATGCAAATCATAAAATATGATGCAACACATAAAATGCACATATAAGTCAAATAAAAATCCCCAAAAATATAAAATAAATAGGGACGGGTTTTGGGGTCGCTACAACAAACGCCCTCTACCGGTGATTCACACAACGAACAGATTTCAAGAACGCCTTCTTGAACTTGACTACTAGGTCTTCGGATTGATCAATGATGTTGAAGAACGATTCTTCAAAGCTCCTAATTATTATTTTGACTTGATAATTGGGATTAATCAATCACAATAACCCAAGAATATAATGTGTGATTTCTCTCTCTAAGAAAGACTTTGGAATTGATCAAATCAACAACTAGGGAACAATTCCCGTCAGTCTGTATTTATATTCAAGGGGTTTCAAAAACCCTTTAGGACTTAGGTTTTCTTGTTCAACAAGAGTTTTCCTAAAAACTGATTCTGCCGGGGGGAAACCATCCGTACGGATGTTTCTGGAAGCATCCAGATTCATCCGTACGGATCCTTCCAGCAGGATCCAGTTTTACTTCGTTTTTCACTCCTTTTAATTATCCGTTCTGCGTGTGTGACCCAATAGGATTATACTAACTTGGCAATGAGTCCGAGCTAGTCAAACCTCGTATGTCATAAGCGGACTCTAGCAAGCCATTATGACAACCCAATTAGTATAACTTTGAACTCCAAAGTTTCCTAAAATAGAACATAACACAATCTCTTTGTTACACGATGTCCATTGAACGTAAGCCATGGTCAATGGTCAACTTACATTTGTTTAATGCTTTCTCGATCCCGAATGTATTGATAATACAAATCTTATTTGAGCACGGCCATGCATTTCATCAATACCATTCATCGAGTGGCCAAAGCTTGACATCTCTCTTGACGAGGAACAAATTCCATCTTGGCTTATTACTCTTCCCTACATGATTCCGATTATGCCAATCACATTCCTTATAGCTGTACGGTTAGGGATAACGTTTGAATATGTCAAACGTAATGTTCATCATGTGGAAGACTGTAATAACCTCATGTCTATAAATTCCAGTGATATAACTATATGAGACTTAATTATGACATTGTGACCATGACATAAATCTCATAGGGGTCAGTCCAGTATTTGTTCTCCAACAAATACCCATAAGTCTAATTGTATCCCATACACCATAATCATCATATGATTATCTATTAAACTTATACTAATAATTAATTATAATTATCAGGGACGGGGATTATTATATTAAACAAGTAAAAGGTATAATAATCAACCATTCAATATCTTTATAAATAATAATATTAATTTTACAAACAACATGCCTAGGGCATAACACCAACAATCTCCCACTTGCACTAGGCCTAATTAATGTATCGAATACCCATAGACCTAACATGACCATCATGCTTTGCTTACGGAAGACTCTTTGTCAATGGGTCTGCAATATTATCATCAGTTGGTACTCTGCATATATTTACGTCTCCTCTATCAACGATCTCTCGAATGATGTGAAAACGCCTAAGTATGTGTTTGGATTTCTGATGTGATATGGGTTCCTATGCTTGAGCAATAGCACCATTATTATCACAATAAAGGTCTATTGGATTAGCAATGCTAGGAACCACCTCTAGTTCATCAATGAAATTCTTAATCCAAACAGCCTCTTTAGCAGCATCGGATGCAGCAATATACTCAGCTTCAGTTGTAGAATCTGCTACGGTACTTTGCTTAGAACTATTCCAGCTAACAGCACCTCTATTAAGCACAAATACAAATCCAGATTGTGATCTAGAATCATCCTTGTCGGTTTGGAAGCTTGCATCTGTGTAACCACTTACAACAAGATCATCTTCCATTCCTCCATACACCAAGAACGAATCTTTAGTCCTTCGCAAGTACTTAAGAATCGTCTTGACTGCAATCCAGTGACTGTCACAAGGATCTGATTGGTATCTTCTCGTCATGCTCAAAGCATACGAGACATCAGGTCTAGTACATATCATGGCATACATGATGGATCCAATAGCAGAAGCGTATGGAATCCCAATCATTCTCTCACGCTCATCAGTTGTCTTAGGACACTGATTCTTGCTTAGAGATATTCCATGACCTACTGGCAAATTTCCTCTCTTAGAGTTTTTCCATGCGGAATCTCTTAAGAACTTTGTCAATATACGTATCTTGACTAAAACCAATCAATTTATTGGATCTATCACGATAGATCCTTATGCCAAGGATGTAAGTGGCTTCTCCTATATCTTTAATTGAGAAACACTTTCCTAACCATGTCTTTACAAACTGCAGTGCAGGAATGTCGTTTCCAATGAGTAATATGTCATCAACATATAACACAAGAAATAGTACTACGCTCCCACTAATCTTCTTGTATACACAAGGTTCATCTTCGTTCTTGATGAAACCAAACTCTTTGACCGATTCATCAAAATAAAGATTCCAACTCCTAGAGGCTTGCTTCAATCCATAAATGGATCTTTGCAATTTGCATACTTTGTTAGAATTTTCTGGAATTACAAAACCTTCAGGTTCTGTCATATAAACATCCTCAAGCAAGTTCCCGTTAAGGAACGCTGTTTTGACATCTATTTTCCATATCTCATAGTCAAAATATGCGGCTATGGCAAGTAAAATTCTTATAGACTTGATCATTGATACGGGCGAAAAGGTTTCATCATAGTCGATTCCATGAATCTGCCTATATCCTTTCGCTACAAGTCTAGCTTTATAAGTATGCACCTTACCATCCATGTCAGTTTTCCTTTTGAAAACCCACTTGCATCCTATGGTTTTTACTCCTTCGGGCGCATCAATCAAGTTCCAAACTTGATTATCATACATGGACTTAGTTTCAGATTCCATGGCTCCAAGCCATTTTTCTGAATCAGGAGCGGATATCGCTTCTTGGTAGGAAGTAGGTTCGTCATCAACTATGAATTCCACTTCATTGCTATCCGTCATGAGAAATCCATATCTCTCAGGTTCGGATCACACCCCTACCAGTTCTGCGAGGAACTTGAGTATTCTGAATAGATTCCACAACACCTTGTGAAACTTGTTCAGATCCAACATTTTGTTCCATGTTATTTTCGGGTTCTCGAACCTCTTCGAGATTAATTTTACTCCCACTAATTCCTTTGGAGAGAAACTCTTTCTCTAGAAAGGTACCATGACGGGCAACAAACAGTTTGTTTTCCGTGCGGTTGTAAAAGTAATAACCCTTAGTTTCCTTAGGGTAACCAACGAAAATACATTTATCGGATCTTGGTGCAAGTTTGTCAGAGATTAATCTCTTAACATAAGCCTCACAACCCCAAATCTTCATGAAAGACAAACTAGGTTTTCTTCCATTCCACATCTCATGTGGGGTCTTTGGAACATATTTTGTTGGAACATTATTTAGTGTAAGAGCAGCAGTTTTTAGTGCATGTCCCCAAAAGGATAAAGGAAGATCAACTTGACTCATCATGGAGCGGACCATATCTAATAGAGTCTTATTTCTCCGCTCAGACACACCATTCCATTGTGATGTTCCAGGTGGAGTTAATTGTGAAACAATTCCACAATCTTTAAGATGACTATCAAATTCTTGGCTTAAATATTCTCCACCACGATCAGATCGAAGTGCTTTAATAGTTTTGCCAAGTTGATTTTGTACTTCATTTTGAAATATTCTAAATATATCAAAAGATTCACTTTTATGTTTCATTAAGTAGACATAGCCATATCTACTAAAATCATCAGTGAATGTTATGAAGTATTGATATCCTCCCCTAGCACTGCTGCTCATTGGTCCACACACATCAGTATGTATGAGTCCCAATAAGTCACTAGCCCTTTCACTACTCTTAGTAAAAGGTGCGTTAGTCATTTTTCCAAGTAAACAAGACTCACATGTTTCATATGATTCAAAATCATGTGAATCTAAAAGTCCGTCCCCATGGAGTTTTGAGATACGCTTCTCATTAATATGACCAACACGACAATGCCACAAATAAGTATGATTTACATCATTAGGTTTGGATTTCTTATTTACATTATAAATATTCTCATTATTTCCATTCTCAACATCAAGAACATAAAGGCCATTAAATGAACATGCAGTACAATAAAGCATATCATTTAAATAAATAGAAAATTTCTTATTTTTAATAAGAAAACTATAACATTCATTATCCAAACAAGAAACTGAAATAATATTTCTACTCAAATCCGGAACGTAATAACAATTGTTCAAAACAAGAATTAATCCGCTAGGTAAAATGACATCATATGTTCCTACGGCTAATGCAGCAACTCTTGCTCCATTCCCCACGCGTAGGTCCACTTCGTCATCTTTGAGTAGCCTCATATTCCTTAGTGCCTGCACATTCAAACAAATGTGAGATTCACATCCGGTATCTAATACCCAGGAACTAGAAGTAGAAAGTAGAATATCTATAACATAGATACCTGAAGTAGACGCAGTCCCACTGCTCTTCTTCTTCTTTAACTCTTCCTTGTAAACCTTGCAATTTCTTTTCCAATGACCAATCTCATTGCAGTGGAAAAAGATTGCATCCTTTTAGGAAGTAGGTTTAGTCACAGTAGCATTGGCAACAATTGCCTTGCCAATCTTGGGTTTGACAACCTTTGCCTTACCCTTTCTTTTGCCTTTCTGGACCTTTCCTTCCTTAGAAACTATGAGCACAGGAGCGGCCTCTTTACCGATTTTCTTTTCTGTTGTCTTAAGCATCCCATGCAACTCAGATAGGGACTTATCCATCCCATGCATATTAAAGTTCATGACGAACTGATTATAGCTTTTGGGCAATGAATTAAGAATAAAATCAGTGGCCAACTCAACATCAATTGGATGGCCAAGCCTCTCTAGATGCTCAAAATGAGCCTTCGTTTTAAGAACATGAGGGCCCATAGCCTGTCCTTCGCTCATCTTGCATGAGACCAAGGCAGCTATGGTGTCGAACCTCTCTTGCCTTGCTTGTTCTTGAAACATATCTTTCAACGAAACAGCAAGGTCAAATGCCTCCAAGTGTTCAAGAGTCTTCTGAAGCTCTGGACACATGGCCGCAAGCATAAGACAACCCACCTCACGAGAATCACTTTTGTGTTTCTTGTAGGCGTTTCTCTCATCCTTGGGTGCATTAGAAGAAGGTTCCTCTTCAGGAACGGGCTCATCAAGAATATAGAGCTTGTCATCATGCTTTAGAACAATTCTAAGGCTACGGATCCAATCCGTGTAGTTAGCTCCATTTTCTTGAAGTTTTTCCTTCTCAAGGATAGATCGCAATGATAAAGAACCAGTACTTTGAGCCATTATCTACAATTATGCAAACATATAATTAAATATAAGTACCAACTTAATTAAAGATATTATAAGTATTTCACAAATACTCCCACTAAATTATATAACCTTCAATGTATCATGTAATTAAAATGGGCTAAGATCCATATTTCACTTAACTTTGGGTCGGCTAGGGCAAGACTGCTCAAAATAAGTTATTTAGGTAGACAACTCCTTGTCAATCATATCAGATATGACTCTTAGATCTTTTATGAGATTTCAGACATCATATGTCTAAACATGTTTTAATCTCATCTGTGCCTTAGGCCCAAAACTGTTTTGATATCCTAATTAAGTTAAACCATTTTAAAACGTATAGGAATCACTGTTTCCTCATCTTGCTTATAGATGAATAGAATTAATGTGCCTACGCTAGGGCGTAACCCACATAAAACTACCCATGTACTCACAAGTTTTTTAATCATGGATTGGCACATAACTTAAGTTTTAAGAAGGTTCACACACATAAAGTTAATCAATTAACCGAATTAATTTTATATGACATTAGTTGCGCTAGTTAGGGATTAAAGTCTGAAACCTTTGAGATTACTCCAATCTTAAACTCCTTTAAGATTCTAATCTCTATGTCTGGACTTCTGAACTTACATCTATTTCAGGAAACACGGTTTCAAAGACCAGCCATCTGAAATGGATCAAATCAGTATAGTCCAAACCTTCCGCAGAGCATCTTGAAATTGAGAGCACAAACCGTACGGTCTAAACTAAGCCAAAAGGCATCCACATTCCCGTACTAGGATCAAGAAACCAAGCAACTTCTCTATACGGTTGAAACTAAGCCAAAAGGCATCCACACTCCCATATAGATTGGCCACTTGTCTCAAGATCTTTCATTGTCTCTTAATCTCACAGATTACAGCAGTTCTAAACTCTTTAGAACTCTGATTTCTGCAGTTACTTTGAATTCTTCGCAGAAAACTATTTCAGGAAACACGGTTTCGAAAACCAGCCGTCTGAAACCAGTTTCTATTTCCAGGTTTGAATTCTGCAAACAATTTGCAGAACAATCTGAACATGAGAAGTCAGAATGAAATCTGGGAATGAACCAGACCATCCGTACGGATTCGTTTGGAGGCTCCCAAACCATCCGTATGGATTCTTAGGTAGAATCCCAGTTTTCCAGATTTTCAGATTTCAGAAATTCGATCAATCTTAATATCGTGTTTATACATAATCAAATTACAGAAACATGAAATTGCAGATTACGAATTTTAACCCATATAATTCATATACTCAATAACCAATTTATTCCACATACAAATTAGATCAAGATCATCAATAAAATAATTCAATTACAACATGATAATCTAAGCATGCAATCATACATATTAATCAAATCAATATTACAACCACATAGCATGCATATTTTATATCTCATATAAAATTCATCACATAAATTCATCTATCTCATGATCATACAAATTAAATAATCGCATTAAATAATGATATCATGATAATATTAGAATTATTGATCATCAACGGGGCTCTGATACCACTGTTGGGTTTCGTGCAATCATGCGCAGCAGAAGATAGACATGAATAAAACTCAATAGCCTAGATCCGCTATGAACAATAATTCATAATAACAAGATGAAAGAAACTAACCCTTGTAGATCGTTATGTAAAACTTGGATTAAGCGTTAAGACAAACGCCCTCTACCGGTGATCCACACAACGAACAGATTTCAAGAACGCCTTCTTGAACTTGACTGCTAGGTCTTCGGATTGATCAACGATGTTGAAGAACGATTCTTCAAAGCTCCTAATTATTATTGTGACTTGATAATTGGGATTAATCAATCACAATAACCCAAGAATATAATGTGTGATTTCTCTCTCTAAGAAAGACTTTGGAATTGATCAAATCAACAACTAGGGAACAATTACCGTCAGTCTGTATTTATATTCAAGGGGTTTCAAAAACCCTTTAGGACTTAGGTTTTCTTGTTCAACAAGAGTTTTCCTAAAACTTGATTCTGCCGGGAAAAACCATCCGTACGGATGTTTCTGGAAGCATCCAGATTCATCCGTACGGATCCTTCCAGCAGGATCCATTTTTACTTCGTTTTTCGCTCCTTTTAATTATCTGTTCTGCGTGTGTGACCCAATAGGATTATACTAACTTGGCAACGAGTCCAAACCAGTCAAACCTCGTAAGTCATAAGCGGACTCTAGCAAGCCATTATGACTACCCAATTAGTATAACTTTAAACTCCAAAGTTTTTTAAAATAGAACATAACACAATCTCTTTGTTACACGATGTCCATTGAACGTAAGCCATGGTCAATGGTCAACTTACATTTGTTCAATGCTTTCTCGATCCCGAATGTATTGATAATACAAACTTATTTGAGCATGGCCATGCATTTCATCAATACCATTCATCGAGTGGCCAAAGCTTGACATCTCTCTTGACGAGGAACAAATTCCATCTTGGCTTATTACTCTTCTCTACATGATTCTGATTATGCCAATCACATTCCTTATAGGTATCCGGTTAGGGATAACGTTTGAATATGTCAAACGTAATGTTCATCATGTGGAAGACTGTAATAACCTCAAGTCTAGAGATTCCAGTGATATAACTATATAAGACTTAATTATGACATTGTGACCATGACATAAATCTCATAGGGGTCAGTCCAGTATTTTTTTCTCCAGCAAATACCCATAAGTCTAATTGTATCTCATACACCATAATCATCATATGATTATCTATTAAACTTATACTAATAATTAATCATAATTATCAGGGACGGGGATTACTATATTAAACAAGCAAAAGGTATAATAATCAAACATTCAATATCTTTATAAATAATAACATTAATTTTACAAACAACATGCCTAGGGCATAACACCAACAGGTTCTACCTCTCTCTTAACTCCTACTTCTACTTTTAAATTAAATCATGTCCTTCATGTTCCCTCACATTCTCGCTATATTATTTTCATCTCTAAGTTTTGTTTTGATAACAATTCATCTATCTCCTTCTCATCTGATTCATTTTATGTGAAGGAAAATCAAACTGGGAAAATCCTCCTCCAAGGTCAACCTAACTCTGGCGTCTATGAATGGCTTCCTGCTCGCTCTGCTATTCATTCTATCTCCATGTCTTCAACTTCAAATTGGCACCACCGTTTGGGACATCCCTCTTCTTCTATTTTGCGTCATATTAGTAATACTTTTAGTCTAGCTATTCCTTCCATTAAGGATTTTCACTGCAATTCGTGTGCTTGTAATAAGAGCCACAAACTTCCTTTTTATAATAATATAATTCAATCGTTTGGTCCACTTGATATTCTTTATAGTGATGTATGGACATCCCCTCTCCTCTCTCCCGATGGTTTCAAATATTACATCATTTTTGTTGATCACTTCTCCAAATACATTTGGTTTTACCCTCTCAAACACAAAAACAATGCTCTATCCATATTTTTCTCATTTTAAACCTCTTGTTGAAAAATTCTTCAATCGATCCATCAAGACAATCTATAGTAACAATGGGGGGGGGGGAATATCTTGGTCTTCGTCCTCTTCTTGCCTCCCATGACATTCAACATTTCACCTCCCCTCCTCACACACCCGAACATAATGGGTACTCTGAATGCCGCCATCGCCACATTGTGGAAACTGGTCTCTCTCTTCTCACACACTCCTCCATGCCACGAAAATACTAGCCCTTAGCCTTTTCCACCGCATGCATGCTACCTTATCAACCACATGCCCACTCCCACTCTAAATCTCAACTCCCCCTACTCCACTCTTCACCAACACCCACCCAATTATCTCAAACTCCAAAGTTTTGTTTGTCTCTGTTACCCCTGGCTTCGACCATATACATCTCATAAACTTGATCACCGATCCGTTCCATGTGTCTTCGTAGGCTACTCATCCACCCAAAGTGCCTATCATTTTCTTGACATCACCACCCACCGACTGTACACCTCTCGCCATGTTTAGTTTGTTGAAACTCAATTTCCGTTTGCCACTATCACATCTTCCTCTCCTACCAACATGAACATGGACGAATGGTGTCCCCTCCTTTTACCCTTACCAGCCTCAACATCCCTTCCTACCAACACCCCTCCTCTAACTGAACACACTCTCCACTCCCCTACTCCATACTCCCCACCCGGTATATCCCTCACTCTGACCAACACACCCTCAACAGACCCGCCCGGACCTAGTATCAGCCCAATCAGTCCTCTCCCTACCCCGGCCGGACCAATTCACTCCACCACTGCTCCGACTGCTGAAAATTCCCCCACACCTCCTCGCCCTGGACCCATCACAAGGTCTCGCCACAACATCCACAAACCAATCCAAAAGCTCAACCTTCATGCTTCCCTCTAGCCTTCCACCGAACCCATGAACATCACTTAAGCACTCAAAAGCCCCGTCTGGCGCGATGCCATGCAACGTGAGTTTGATGCTCTCATTGCCAACCACACATGGGATCTTGTTCCACCTTCCCATTCTCAGAACATTGTTGGCTGTAAATGGATTTTTCGAACCAAGTATCACCCTAATGGTACCATTGATCGCCATAAAGCACGTCTTGTGGAGAAAGGCTTTCATCAAAGACCGGGTATTGATTACTCTGAAACTTTCAGCCCCGTAGTCAAACCCGCCACTGTCTTCACCATTCTCACCCTTGCCACTGTTCGTGGTTGGCCTCTTCGGCAGGTGGATATTAACAACGCCTTTCTTCAGGGCACTTTAACCGAAGATGTTTATATGGCTCAACCTCCAGGCTTTCTTTTATCTTCTCAGTCTAATTATGTGTGCAAATTAAAAAAAGTCATTTATAGACTTAAACAAGCTCTGAGGGCCTGGTATAATGAACTACGCCTCTACTTGTTATCAATTGGGTTCAAAAACTGTGTCTCAGATTCATCCCTTTTTACCCTGCAGCACTCCCGGGAAACTATATATTTATTGGTCTATGTCGACGACATCATCATCACAGGCTCTAATGGTAATCTTCTCTCCTCTTTTATTTCAACATTTGAATCCATGTTCTCCCTCAAAGATCTTGGTCATCTGTCATATTTTTTGGGAGTTGAAGTACTTCCGCACCCTGCTGGCATTCTGCTAAGTCAACAGAAATACATACAGGATCTCTTGGTTCGCACGAACATGGCGGAGTCCAAACCAATTCCCACGCCAATGACTCCTCAACCTCCCTTATCACTTCATCGTGGTACTCCTCTGGCCGAGCCCTCTGAATACCGAGCACTAGTAGGCAGTCTTCAGTATCTCTCTTTGACTCGTCTAGATATCTCTTTTGCTGTCAATCGCTTATCTCAATTCATGCACAAACCCACTGAAGATATTGGGCAACACTTAAACGGATTTTTCGTTTTCTGGCGGGTACAATCTCACACGGTCTTCTCATATGCCGCAATTCTCCTCTCACCCTTCATGCGTATACTGATGCGGATTGGGCAGGTGATATGGACACATATGTGTCAGGTGATATGGACACATATGTGTCAACAACCGGTTACATAGTATATTTGGGCAAAAATCCTATTTCCTGGAGCTCAAAAACACAACGCACCTTAGCTCGTTCTTCCACTGAAGCTGAGTATCGCACGGTTGCCACTACAGCTAGTGGAGTGCTTTGGGTTCAAAATCTGTTAACTGAACTCTTCTGTCCGACTACTAGCACCCCTATCATTTATTGTGATAATTTGGGAGCCACTTATGTGGCTGCAAATCCACGTTTTCACTCGCGTATGAAGCATCTTGGGTTAGATTATCACTTTGTTAGAGAGCGTGTTCAAAATCAGACCTTACGAGTTGCTTTTATTTCCAGCAATTACCATCTTGCTGATGTGCTTACTAAACCACTGCTTCGTGCTCGTTTTCAATATATCTTGTCCAAGATTGGTCTCTCTACTCGATCGTCCATCTTGAAGGGTCATGTTAAAGATACTCTAGAAGACTCCACATTAGTTTCCTAATTGTAGTATAACTTGTTACCTACGTTTCCTTTTACTTTAGGGTTTCAGTTTATGTTTTTTACTCTTCAAGAAACTCTTGTATATAAACCTATTGTCGCGACCCCGAACCCGCGGGTCCGGAATACGCGAGCTGGACGTCGACTTAAAACCAAAACTCTAGAAATATAGAAGTTAAAAATTTCATTTTGAACCAAAAGATGATAACAGAAGGTTTTACAAATCCAAGTTTAAATCAACAAAGTACATCTAACATAAGCTCCACAGCTTATACCCAAAAGAATAAAATATACAATTCTTAATGACGTCAATAATGGTAAAACTATCCCCAGAAGGTTATACATTTAAATAATGTAAACCGATCCATAACAACCTGCCCCAAAATCTCAATCCTCTCGACGTCCTCCTCGATCCGCGAATCCTAATCCTTTTCCTCCTGGGGGGGGTTAAGGAAAAACAAAGATGGAAATAAACGGGGTGAGATAAAATCTCAGTAAGTTACTAATGCAACTACATGACATGCTATAATGCAATAAGCAATAAACAATGATAAATATCACATAGCATGTAACAATTAACAGTCAACAGATAGCAGCGGAAAGTAAACACATAACAAAGGATATTAGCCAAGGTTTCCCAACTGATAGAACCAATTAAAGGATCGCTGCGCAGCTTCAACAATCAACCAATCCATATCTTCACAGTAGCATAAAAGCCGAAGAGAAAACCCCGGTCAGAAGCGACCAATCAACCCATCAATCAAACAAACCATCTTCATATTAGCATAAAAGCTGAAGAGAAACCCGGTACCGGAACCAATAACAATGTAAAGTGCCACAAGGGGCGGGGAGCCATGCCACAAAGTCATGCTCCAAAACGATTAACTAGAATACCCACAACGGAGCTAGCTCATCCCAACCAAGGCCAATCTGGATGAGGACAGAAGGACCAATGGGCGATGCTATACTGGACTTGGCTCGTGCCATTATAGCATTATCCATTGCCTGACTCGATACACAATTTAACCAGCTGGACTTTCAATAATGCTAAGTAATGAATACTAGCTTTATAAACATCAAAAGGGTTCCAAAGTAGGGAACCGCACCAATTAATCACCATAAAAGATGCAAATGATTACTCAAGAAGAGTTCAACAACAATAAACACAAGGAGTTTCTCATAAAAGAGTTCAATAACAGAAATGGAATTGTTCATAAAAGCTCAACAATACAATCATTAAAACGAAATGATTCTAGGACAAGGATCCATATCAAACGCATCCTAACATGATACACGCGAGTTACTCATAGAGAGTACTACCCAAATGGTCATTCCCCAAATAGCACAATGACTATCATTAAAACTATCCCAAACGTCCACTCATTATGAAAGTGTTCCCACATTTTCCAAAACAATAATTTAATCAAGTCCCAAGTCACATTTATTCATAAAGGAACTAATTTCATCATTAGAGTATTCCAAATTGACCATTTAAGGCTAAGGGGATAAAGCCCAAGACATGGATGAAAGTTATAACCTAAACCGAAAACATGTAAAGAAATAGTGCCAGGAAAAGGGGGCGGGCGGGCGCTCAGGCGGAGGCGGGCGGGCGCCTAGGAAGAGTCAGGCGGGCGCTCGAAAAGGGCAGAAACTACGGGTCATTAACATCACAAGTAAGCGGGCGCTCGAGGGCGGATGGGCGGACGCCCGGATCAATTCTGGGTCGGGAGACAGAGCTGGGTTTCATCATGTTCGGACCAAAATCACCCCAATCTCTAAAATACTCCAAACCAATCCTTCTAACAAGTTTCATAATGAACCAAAACCACATTTAAGCTAAGAGGGGACCTAAATCGCATCATCTAACAACTCCAATCCAAGATTAAATCCCAAAATCATAATATCACCATTTTTGCCCATAAATTCCAAATAAATTTCAAACTCAATCAAACTTCATATATAACAACTAAAGCATTATATGAACATGAAAGGAACATTTTAGCATAAAAATGGGGGAAAAGCAACTTACTTGATAAATCTCAAAGTTGACGGAATTCAATTCTTTTTGGTTCTACGCGATCCTATTGACGATCTAAACAAGGTTCATGTTTTAAGAAATGAGAGATTATGAGAGGAAGAGGAAGAAAATGAAGAGAGAAGATAGAGAAGAAAAAGCTTACCCTTCCATGGAGAGAGAGAGGAAAATGAGCTGGGAAATGATGAATGAGGGAGTAGGGTGATGGAAGAGGTAAGGGAGAAGAGGAGGAGTAGGGAGGGAGTAGTTAAAACCTTTTTCAAAAACTTACTCTTAGGCCCCCTCTCTCACACTACACACAATTACTTACACTCCCTACTAACAATTAAGACCCAACACTTCTACACTAGCCCAAATAACTCGAATAAAATGCTTGGCATAAATTATTATAACACATAAAATGCACACATAAATATTTAAAAAATAATAATTTAAATAAATAGATAGGCAAATAATTAAACAATAATCACTTATTACTAATAAAATAGAGCCTATATTTCAGGTCGTGACATTCACTCTCCCTTAAAGAAAATTCGTCCCGAATTTTAAATCACTTACTCAAAAGATAAAATAGCCACGGATACGATAGTTCCGCCATTTTTCTCAAATTCCTCAATCGTCCATTCTAAACCACTACAAGGTAACCTTAAATAATGTTCACCATACCAGGACCTCTCGCACTTGACTTCCTTCAACCATAACCCCCACTACTAATTAGGATCCAAATTCAAAATCAAGAATCTCAATTGCTCCCAACATAGTTCCCGAGATACCTCAAGTTCATCTTATTCATAACCTTAATTACACTGCAAAAGTGCATTCATAAGCCAAACGCATACTTGATATTACTTCCCAGAAGTTCACAACCTTAAACCATCTCGAGTTTAATTGACTCTTAAACTACAAAAGCTAAAGAATTTCATTCCCATAATATTCATCGAGGTGATCATGTCTCTAAGGATTACCATTTTAGTGCTCTTTCTCTAGGTAGCACCTTAAACTAGAGGTGTAATATAAACCCAAAATTTTAATACAACATGTTCACTTAAATCTACGCCATAATATCATCGTCATAACGCTCCAATCCTTGAAAGCCTAAAATAATTACGAATACTCAATAGTCCGAAAATGATCTAAATTTTATCTTCAAGGGATTTCCCTAACTCCTTTTTAGTTAACAACCTGTGCTCATATACCCAAGGAAATCGACAAATCTCAAATCCTCAATAGCTAACCCAAGTTAGTCTTTCACGCATACATTTATTAACCTAATGATACTTAGGCTCAATAGTACTACCATCATAATAAACCAATTAGCTAGCAACGTTCCAACTGGCCCAATACCAAATCATGATATTCCTTAATTATGCCCAAGTATTGATACTCCACTTCCTTCACATACCCTTGATCCAATTCGGGAAACGCCACCAAGAAGGGATTTAAAACCATAGAACCACTATTTAACCAAAATTTCAAAATGCCTTTAACATAAATCGAGAAATTATTACTCTCCCAAAATGTACTTAGTCCTTTCTAACTTAACACGCTTACCACCATTAATGATCATAACTCCTACAACAAACTCATCATCCATAACAAATCGTACACCTCTCCATACTAATCCATTCCGATGCATTCACGGAGATGTACTAAAAGTGACCATAATTTTCCTTAAGAGATCCTCATTGAATCCTCAACTCCTATAGCCCAACCGATACAATATGGATATTGATCTAAATATTAGCATTACAACCTTGTACCACAACAATTCAATTTAACCCAAGTTTCCCTTAAACACTAGGTACTATACGGAGGAAAATGGAAATCTTACAAATAATAATTACACCCAACAATTCGACCGAAGCTAACTACTCGGATCTCAATTAAGAAAAGGTAGATATAACTCTACCCAAAGGAACGGTCTCAAACAGTTTTAAGAAATTAGGAATGGAGAATATAATAATCCCCCTACAACAATAGACTAAAGCAATAGTAACATCAAAATCTTGTAATAGCAACATGGCTAATTTAGCAGGTGAGACATAACCATACTTAAGCACATCATAAGCACATAAGACTTCATCAGATACCCTAAACTCCTCCATAGGAGTAGACACCTACAAACATAAGTCAAAGACTCAGAAGAAATAAATGCAACTAAATGCACAGAAACACATAAATGCGATGATCCTAAAATGCACGCGCTCGCTCTCACGACGCAAAATAATACCTCCTGAAATTTATCCGATACCTGGTGAGTGCTGATTGATCGCGATTACTCTACCCTATACCTTAGGGTTCCCCGAAGCATCTCTCTTCTGACCCGGTGAAGTACTGGTTCCTGTTCCTGATGATTGAACCTTAAACCTCGGACAATCTTTATGAAGTGACCCAGTTGACCACAATTGATACATTTTCCCTGCTTCTTCCAACACTTATCCTCCAAATGGCCTTCCCTCTGACAGTAAGTGCAAAGCCACCTACCTTGTTCCCCTTGTTTCCCCGGAGTAGTACCCGGATTCCCTAGCGCGGTTTGTTCCTTAAACTGAGATGGTGCTCCCAAATTACCTCGGTTATCTAAACGGTGTTGTGGTTGAGATTTAGCATGGCTTACTTGTTTACCCGTATTTGCAACCTCGGTCTTCCTCTTATGCTCCCCAATATCTTGCTCGATCAAGTATGCCCGGTCTACCGCATCCTGGAAGGTCACAATCTTCTGGGCAATAAGCTGAGTACGGATGGATGTCTTTAAACCGCGGATGAATCTCATGGCTTTCTGTTCCTCAGTCCTCACGAGATAGTCACAGTACCTGGCTAATTCTATGAACTTAGCCGAGTACTGAGCTATAGACAACAAACCTTGCTCCAGGTTGAGCAGCTCGATCTCCTTTCGGTTTTGATCCACTACCGGAATGAAATGCTCCTTGAACTTTCGTACAAACAACTCCCATGCATACACTGTGCGAGTATCATCCCAACTCGCTTTAACACCCTTCCACCAATGCTCGGCGGCACCCACAAGTTTATAAGCCGCAAACCGGACCTTGTCTTCATCGGTGCAACCAAAGACATCATAAATTTTCTCCATCGACTCAATCCATAGCTCGGCCTTCCTTACATCGGGTTCCCCATTGAACTCAACCGGTTTCAATTTCAGAAATTGTTCCAATCCGTAGCGGGGGGTGGTGCTTGTTCTACCCTCGACCTTGATCATGTATGGCCTTCATGGCCGCCTCAAACATGCCTTGGAACATGGCACGGGCTTCTTCCCTTGTATCATTCTGATTCTGTGCCCCACTAGTACCTCCTCTGTTTCTTCTTCCAGACATTTCGAGTAATTACCTGCATAAGACATCAACCGTTAATCACTCCGCACACTACTACCCACCTAGGTCATACTAATCCACCTATACATATACTTAGAGCTAATGCCATAGCTCTGATACCAACTGTCGCGACCCCGAACCCGCGGGTCCGGAATACGCGAGCTGGACGTCGACTTAAAACCAAAACTCTAAAAATATAGAAGTTAAAAATTTCATTTTGAACCAAAAGATGATAACACAAGGTTTTACAAATCCAAGTTTAAATCAACAAAGTACATCTAACATAAGCTCCACAGCTTATACCCAAAAGAATAAAATATACAATTCTTAATGACGTCAATAATGGTAAAACTATCCCCAGAAGGTTATACATTTAAATAATGTAAACCGATCCATAACAACCTGCCCCAAAATCTCAATCCTCTCGACGTCCTCCTCGATCCGCGAATCCTAATCCTTTTCCTCCTGGGGGGGGTTAAGGAAAAACAAAGATGGAAATAAACGGGGTGAGATAAAATCTCAGTAAGTTACTAATGCAACTACATGACATGCTATAGTGCAATAAGCAATAAACAATGATAAATATCACATAGCATGTAACAATTAACAGTCAACAGATAGCAGCGGAAAGTAAACACATAACAAAGGATATTAGCCAAGGTTTCCCAACTGATAGAACCAATTAAAGGATCGCTGCGCAGCTTCAACAATCAACCAATCCATATCTTCACAGTAGCATAAAAGCCGAAGAGAAAACCCCGGTCAGAAGCGACCAATCAACCCATCAATCAAACAAACCATCTTCATATTAGCATAAAAGCTGAAGAGAAACCCGGTACCGGAACCAATAACAATGTAAAGTGCCACAAGGGGCGGGAGCCATGCCACAAAGTCATGCTCCAAAACGATTAGCTAGAATACCCACAACGGAGCTAGCTCATCCCAACCAAGGCCAATCTGGATGAGGACAGAAGGACCAATGGGCGATGCTATACTGGACTTGGCTCGTGCCATTATAGCATTATCCATTGCCTGACTCGATACACAATTTAACCAGCTGGACTTTCAATAATGCTAAGTAATGAATACTAGCTTTATAAACATCAAAAGGGTTCCAAAGTAGGGAACCGCACCAATTAATCACCATAAAAGATGCAAATGATTACTCAAGAAGAGTTCAACAACAATAAACACAAGGAGTTTCTCATAAAAGAGTTCAATAACAGAAATGGAATTGTTCATAAAGCTCAACAATACAATCATTAAAACGAAATGATTCTAGGACAAGGATCCATATCAAACGCATCCTAACATGATACACGCGAGTTACTCATAGAGAGTACTACCCAAATGGTCATTCCCCAAATAGCACAATGACTATCATTAAAACTATCCCAAACGTCCACTCATTATGAAAGTGTTCCCACATTTTCCTAAACAATAATTTAATCAAGTCCCAAGTCACATTTATTCATAAAGGAACTAATTTCATCATTAGAGTATTCCAAATTGACCATTTAAGGCTAAGGGGATAAAGCCCAAGACATGGATGAAAGTTATAACCTAAACCGAAAACATGTAAAGAAATAGTGCCAGGAAAAGGGGCGGGCGGGCGCTCAGGCGGAGGCGGGCGGGCGCCTAGGAAGAGTCAGGCGGGCGCTCGAAAAGGGCAGAAACTACGGGTCATTAACATCACAAGTAGCGGGCGCTCGAGGGCGATGGGCGGACGCCCGGATCAATTCTGGGTCGGGAGACAGAGCTGGGTTTCATCATGTTCGGACCAAAATCACCCCAATCTCTAAAATACTCCAAACCAATCCTTCTAACAAGTTCCATAATGAACCAAAACCACATTTAAGCTAAGAGGGGACCTAAATCGCATCATCTAACAACTCCAATCCAAGATTAAATCCCAAAATCATAATATCACCATTTTTGCCCATAAATTCCAAATAAATTTCAAACTCAATCAAACTTCATATATAACAACTAAAGCATTATATGAACATGAAAGGAACATTTTAGCATAAAAATGGGGGAAAAGCAACTTACTTGATAAATCTCAAAGTTGACGGAATTCAATTCTTTTTGGTTCTACGCGATCCTATCGACGATCTAAACAAGGTTCATGTTTTAAGAAATGAGAGATTATGAGAGGAAGAGGAAGAAAATGAAGAGAGAAGATAGAGAAGAAAAAGCTTACCCTTCCATGGAGAGAGAGAGGAAAATGAGCTGGGAAATGATGAATGAGGGAGTAGGGTGATGGAAGAGGTAAGGGAGAAGAGGAGGAGTAGGGAGGGAGTAGTTAAAACCTTTTTCAAAAACTTACTCTTAGGCCCCCTCTCTCACACTACACACAATTACTTACACTCCCTACTAACAATTAAGACCCAACACTTCTAGACTAGCCCAAATAACTCGAATAAAATGCTTGGCATAAATTATTATAACACATAAAATGCACACATAAATATTTAAATAAATAATAATTTAAATAAATAGATAGGCAAATAATTAAACAATAATCACTTATTACTAATAAAATAGAGCCTATATTTCGGGTCGTGACACCTATTGTGGTGGTTAATAATATTTTGAGATGTCTTTCATAATAATTATTCCTCTTATACACAGTATCACAGAAGCCAAAGGAACACAATTATCAAATAACACACTCCATGAAATTATAAATATGGACGTACCAAAAAGGCTCAATTTTTTATAATTGAATACCAATCGATTATACTTCATAGTCTAACCCACTAATTATGTTTAGGCCCAGTGGCTTAACAATAATCGATCAAACTTGTTGGCGCCCACACTCGGAGCCTAACCAACACAAACTCAATAACTAAATCAAAATCCACTGCGACCGTCACATAATTAGTAACATCAAAACTATTCCATATAATAAATCTCACCTTTTGAGAATAAAAAACAAATAGCATGCTTTCAAAATAATCAATACTTCACGGAGCCAAATCAATATCAAAACTATTATCAAAATGCACCGAACAATCAGTATACGTATCAATAAAACGGAGCACAAAGATAGGACGGATATGAAAAAAATAATCAAGTGATAAAAATGACACGGAATCAATACTGCATAGTCTTCCTTACCTCAAAATTGCTAATGACAAATAACCAAATAAATCGAAATTGATCCTTGAACTTGAAATTCCAATATACTCGTATGAACCAAAATTTCTCTACAATAATAAAGCTCCCTCCCACTTAGTTTATAATTATAGAAATAGTTAGGGTTGGAATCTCTCTAAATTACGACATTTTTCCCTTAGAAATTTTAAAAATTATTAATTCTTATTATTGTTCGACTCTTGATTTAGAAGATTCTTTAATTTGGGGACCAAGTGGAGGGAATTATTTTTTTGTAAATAAAACTTGTCTCTGGGTATCAAAACTCAAAGAGGAAAAGAAAATGGAGGTATTTATCCCTTGGAATGTTCTTTGGAAGCTTCCTTGTAGACTTTGATTAAAACATTTTCTATGGCAAGAGAGTCTAGATATTCTCCCAAACGCTTACACTCTTGCAAGGAAAAGAATAATAAATTCCACCCTTTCTCCTCTTTGCCATCAAAAGGATGAATCTTTACTTCATTTGATAAATGAGTGTGGGTTTTTTGAAGAAATGAGAAGAGCAAAATTAATAACTCCTTTATCATCAGCTAATATACTGATACATATTTTGGCTAATTCTTCTTTTAGGAAAACGAATTGGAAGGAATTATTTTCAAATTTAAATGCTTATTGGTTGGTTTGGCAATTAAGGAATAAATTTATATTTGAAAAGGAAAATATCACGTTTTTAAGTTCAGATCTTTGTTAACTGCAATGAATATGGAATACTATTTATATTTTAATCAAAAAAGGATATCTGTTCCTAAAACAGCAATTGCAGTCAGGTGGGAGTCTTCTCAATACACGGAATATAAGTTAAATGTTGATGGCGCAGCAAAAGGAAATCCCGGAAATGGGGGCATAGGTGGCATTATAAGAAACAAACTAGGTCGGTGTATAGGAGGATTTAGTCATTCCATTGGCTATACAACAAACATCTTGGCAAATGCAATGGCTTTTCGACAAGGACTGCTATGTGTAAAGAATCATAATATTTCTGAAATACACATTGAAACAGATTCACTAATCATCTTTAATGTCTTGTGCAGGGAGCAAAAAATACCTTTGGGAGCGGAAGTGGTGCTAAATGATTGCAAAAGGTTGCTACAAACTTTAGTTCATGTTTGGGTTTCTTTTGTTTATCGGGAATGCAATGGAGTTGCAGATATCTTGGCTAAGAATGCATCATGTTCAGACACTATATGTGAATATTTTGTAGATCCCCCGTTGTACTTATATCAGGTGTTGTTAAGGGATGTAAATGGTTATCTTTTGAGTAGAGACATTGATATTTATCAATGTCAGACTATGTTTGTAAAATAACTTTTTATTAAGTAAATTATGTTTGCCAAAAAAATAAATAAGACAAAATCTTAGGAAAACCTGTTTTACACTAACTTAGGTAAAACGTGTTTTTAAGCCGGTGGCAAACTTGTAAATATTAGCTTGCGCAAAAAGCGGAGAACGCTGTGAGAGGCGCGGTGGCATTGATGTAAATAACTTGAACTTATGAAAACTCACCAGACACTTTTCGAAACTGTAGGACGCATTTTTCAATATTACAGCAAGCATGTTTTAACACTAGATCATACACATGTTTTGACATGCCTGCTGGGTTTTTTTTTTTTTTTCAAGTGCAAAAAAGTGCCTTCTCTAAGGTTAAGGTAAAAATTGTCTGCTTGAGTTTTAAAACATGCTACTGGGTTTTTTTTTTTTTTTTTTAAGTGCCAAAAAAAGTGCCTTCTCTATGGTAAAAAAGTGTCTGCTTGAGTTTTAAAACATGCCTGTTTTTTTTTTTTTTTTTTCAAGTGCCAAAAAAAATGTCTTCTCTAAGGTAAAAAAGTGCCTTGCTTGAGTTTTAAAACATGTCTGCTGGGTTTTTTTTTTTTTTTTTCAAGTGCCAAAAAAAAGTGCCTCTCTAAGGTAAAAAAGTGTCTGCTGTGAAAGTCCCAAAAAAGTGTCTGCTGTAAAAATATTGGAAAGTGCCTCCTACAGTGTCGAAAAGTGCCTGCCCAAACCCTTTTATATGAAAAACACGTTTTACACCAAGACTAGTGTAAACGTGTTTTTCACAACAACGACTCAATAAATAAAGCTCCCTCTAATTCCTTACTTTAGCTGCTGTCATATTCTGCGCAGCCTAGGTCTCCACAAGAATGATCTTCTTTTTACCGTATTGCCCTCACAAGAATTCAAGCCTAGATTAGTTCTTACCCCAATTAACTCCTTTGGCCCAAGCAATTACTCCTAACGAAATATTTAGTTTATAACCCAACAACAATAGAATTTTCTAATTGGCCTAACTAAATATTTTAAATTTAAAAGCTCATCAAAAATAATTATCAATCCTAATCTAAAATCCAAACCTAAACCATTCACAATTTGAGATCCACCAATTTAATCCTCCCAAATCCGTCCCATTTTAAAAACATAATCCGTGTGCTATTTTTTTTTTAAATCCGTGAAAAACAAATAACTTAAATTTTGGGGTATTACAGATTATGGTAAAGTGTGATACACAAAGTGATATAGAAAATCCCGACTTTACTACGACAAATTCTCGCATACATCCGCCGCACCATGTGCGGCAAGGGTGCTTGGTTCCGCTGCTTCGCGCGGCTGGCTGGGGCGCTGCATCCGACTGTCCAGATCCAACTCTCCCTCTCCCGATTTTGACACGTGTCCCTTTAAAAAAAAAAACCCAAAATACTTTAAAATGTTATATCTTGAGATTTACAACTCAGAAAAAAAAATTAAAAAACCGTTGTGTTCGTCTCGACGAGACGAATAAAACTACATAGGTCATGATATGGTTTGATTTTTTTTTTTTAAAAAAATACTTTTTTAAGACACAAAAAAATTGATCTGCTTGTCAGCTCAAATGTAACACTCTGTTCTGATAAAAGTAACACTTTCATCTTCAAAAAGTAACACTTTTTTACTGTTAAATGTAACAACAGATTTATAAAAAAAAATGGGTTTGCATTTCAATTGTTACTTTCTCAATAAAAAATTGTTACATTTCAAATATAATGTTACATTTAAGAATGTAAAATGTTACAATTGAGAAAAATAAATGTTACATTCATTTTTTATAAAATGTAACATTAGTTTAGTTGTCAATCCTATGTTAATGTTGGGGGAAAAAGTGTTACATTTGAAAAAAAAAGTGTTACATTTGAAAAAATAATGTTACATTCCTTTATAAAAAGTGTTACATTAATTTAGTCGTTAATTTTTATGTTATCTTTAATCTATTGCATCAAAATTGTGGTACATTTTTGAAAAAAAAAGTGTTACATTTAAAAACAAAAGTGTTACATTTCGTTATAAGAAGTGTTACTTTTGGTGGGAGGAAAAAAGGTTGTGGGGGCAAAAAAAAAAAAAAAAATCGACAGAAAAAAAAAAATAGGTCATGGCTCGGCTCGGCGCCGCCGCACGGCGTGCGGCCGCCCGCGAGACTGCCTCCTTTACTATTGCATGTCCCGAGTTTTTTCTTCTTTTGTACATTTTTCACTTACAATATATACTTCACTATCAATATTCATATTTCCTTCATTTTTGTATTTTAAAAGTGTCCAAATAGGGCAAATTGCAGATTGGTGACCTGAGTTTGTTTCATGTTTGCAATCCCCAACCCGAGATCTTAATTGTTGCAATTAGGCACCTAAGTTTGTCAATTTGTTGCAATGTGGTGAATAAACTAACTTTTCGTTAATTTTTTAACGAACCTAAGCACATGTGCCTCGCACATGACTTTTGAGAAGGACAATCTTGTCAATTCGTGATGGCTGAGCAAGGCACGTGTTTACTGAGGGGGTCAACTTGCAAGTTTTTGAAAATAAAGAGAAGAATCAAAAAAATTACCCATCTCATACACTTAGTTGTACATGAATTAAATGAGTACAACATTTTTATGTATACACACCATATTAACCTTAAACATTAAGTTGAGAAAACATATTTAAAATTGAGAAAACAATTTTTTTTAATCTTTTTCAATGAAATATATTTCTAAAAATTAGATATTCAACCTTCAAGATGTTATAAAAATTTCAAATTTAAAACAAAATTAAAAAATCAATATTTAAAAAATAATAAAAAATGAAATTTTAAATTTTGGAAAAACAAGATTGTCCTTGCTCAGCCATCACGAATTGACAAGATTGTCCTTCTCAAAAGTCATGTGCGAGGCACATGTGCTTAGGTTCGTTAAAAAATTAACGAAAAGTTAGTTTATTCACCACATTGCAACAAATTGACAAACTTAGGTGCCTAATTGCAACAATTAAGATCTCGGGTTGGGGATTGCAAACATGAAACAAACTCAGGTCACCAATCTGCAATTTTACCTTTTAAAATTTAATTTTAGTAACCTTTATTTGCTACTGATGAAGCATTTATTTAAGAATGAGAAACGAAATATTCGGCGAGAGTTGATGCCGCGTCACATGTGATGTGTGTTTAATTATGCAATAAAATACTGGTGATGTTCATTAAGAATGAGTAATTTTTATTATTTTTTGTTCGCCTGTGGGTCATGAATCCGGGTTATGGGTAAAAAAATGACTCGTCTTTACTATGAGACGGGTCATGGTATTATCATACAAATTTTTGTCTTTTTGGAAATGAATATATACTGGGACGAACTAAAAAAGAAAAGTAGACATATACTCTCATACCAGACGGAAGAATTATTGGTTCAAGAGGGAATATAATTTTCGGGTATAGGGAGGCGGGAACATTTGCATGCAATTAGTTAAGTAGACCAATAAACAAAAATAAACATAAGATTACGTGCCCTTGTATAATTCTCGAGTACAGTGTCAGTGAGGTGTTGATAACGGTGTCTCATAGTAGATAGTAGACGAACTATGACCCAGATCCATGATTCACAGACAAAAATAAATAAATAATAATAATTGGTTTTTCTTTTATTATTTTTTGGGTTTTTTGTTTTTTGTCAAAAGTAATAGTTACGATACCTAAATATAACAAACGTGTTACTTATATGTAACAGTTTGTATACATAAAAATAATACATATATGCAAAAAAGTAACTGTTTTTTTTAGGGGTGATGATGGTCCGGTTTGGTCCATTTTTTGAAAAAAAATCACAAAACCAGAACCAGAATCAAACCAATACTTGTGAGAACCAATACACTGGTTCTGGTTCTACTGGTCTGTTCTGGTCCGGTTCTAGTCATTTGAAGTTTATTTGTTTTCAAATTTTCTTAACTCACAACATTGACAAGATCAAACACAAATATAAACTTAATATTAGTTATAAATCAAGATCAAACCCAAAAAAAATGTCATCAAGTTAAAAAGAGAGAAAAGAGGCGGTGCAGTTATAGAATCGAAGACTAGGGTTTCTCTCCGTGTTTAAACTGAAAAAATGATATGAATTATGAAAAATAAAAGTTTAAAAGTGAAAATAATTGAATAAGGATTACTGGTGTCTGAGACTTGGGTTTGCCGATTTGGGACCTTGAGGCTTGGGTTGGGTACGAAATTACAAAATAGTTAAATAAGTCGTTTTTTTTAAAAAGCAATTTAAACGGGTCTTTGAAAAATTATAATACAAAAGTAAATGTATAATTTTATTTACTACTCCCTCCGTCCCACTCGAATTAGGACAAATTTCCATTTTTGGTGTCCCATTCGAATTAGGACAACCTAAAAATAGAAATGTTTTATTTAATGGGACTCACATTCACACTCACAACAACTTTCCACTCATTATTCTCTACCCCACTTTCTCTCTCCTACTTTACTTTTTATACTCACAATACCTACTCCACTAATTTTCATTTTGGGTCATCCCACTTCACTTGAGACCCCCTAAAATGGTTATCTTTTTATAATTTTATATTCAATCTACCACACCCACTTATTCTCTCTCTTCTTTTTCCACCACACAATTTATTCAATCAACTTACTTTTAACACCACTCATTATCTCTCTTCATTTTCTACCACACATTTTTCTTATTTTATTTTTTTCCTTAGTTACTGTGCCCACCTTTTAGGTCTCAAGTGAGGTGGGACGGAGGGAGTATAAAATAAATATATTTAGTACATATGCACAACTGGTACGGTCTGGTTCTAACCGTAATTAATTTTACTAGGAACCAGAACCGAACCAATATACTGGTTCTAGAATATTTTGGAATCGGAACCAAACCATATGTACTGGTCTGGTCCGATTTTAACTGGTCTGGTCCGGTCCGGTTCCAACTTTTTTTGCTTACCCCTAGTTTTTTTTTGTGTTTTGCCAAAGTAATACTCATTACAACTTAAATGTAACGAACATGTTACTTATATGTAACATTGTTTATACATAATTGTAACACATATGTATAAAAAAGTAATAATTCAACCATTTACACTTTAGAACTAAAAACACTTGTGTTAGTAACATTGTAAAAATAAGAAAGTAACAATTTTTATAAACGAATGTTACATTTTACTTGTATAATAATTGTAAAACAGTTACGTTTACTTGTATAATAGTATATCTATATGTTTTCAAATAATAAGTTACAATGAGTTCAATTTATCATGATACGTGTAAAAGTATTACATTATCTATAGATATCTGTTACAATTTTATCTACTAAAGTGTTACTTTACTTGTACAAATAATTACATTCATGTTATAAGTTGTTATTTTTTAAATATTACTTTCTTTTAAAAAATAAAAAAAAAAATACTCAAAAATAAAAAATATTCTGGAAAAAACACTATTACATTTCAGTATAACGATAATTACATTTAGTTATTGTTAGTGTTACATGTATTTATAGTTAGTATTACAATTGAAAGATGAGTAAAATGAGCTATTTTTTTTTTTGTAAAACTGGTGTTACGTTTACTTATAAACAATGTTATTTTATAAGTAACACAGTTGTTACATTTACTTATACTAAGTATTAATTTTGGCAAACGAAAAAAAAAGTAAAAAAAAAAAACGATTTTTTTTTGAGGTTTTTTTTTTTTTTTTTTTTTGGGCCAATGGGTCGCTGCCACGTGGCAGATTTTGAGTGGAGCATGGGTTAGGATCCTACGCTTCGCGAGAATGTTGTACACGGGTCATAGGTCGACCCGGCTCTTCTATGAGATGGATCTATGAGTTCTCACAAGAGACCACCTCTTCCAAAGAACCCATGTTGAGATGAAAATTCCATTTAAACCCATAGCTATTTAAAAGGACAGAAGTACCCTCTACTACTGTTGCGACCCCGACCCCGCGAGCCGAGACCGCGATCTGGACGTCGACTTAAACAATAAACTCTAAAATACCGAAGTTAAAAGTTCCATTTGATACCAAAAGGTGATGATCCAAAGTTTTAACAAACCAAGTTTGATAAAAACCCAATTACAACTATCATAAACTTCCACAAGTTTATGCCAACAAAATACAAATATACAATTCTTAATGACGTCATTATTTGGTACAACTACCCCAAAAAGGTTACACATTTACATAATGTAAACCAACCTATAACACCTTCCCCAAAAGAATGGATCGACACTCGACGTCCTCTTTCTCGTGATCAGCGAGACTAATCCTTAGCACCTGGGGGGAGGGGGGGTTAAGGAAAAACAAAGATAAAAGAAAGGGGGTGAGATAAATTTCAATAAGTTACTAATGCAACTACATGACATGTTATGATGCACGAAGCGATAAGCAATAATAAATATCACATAGCACATAGCATTTATCACATAACAGATAGCAGCGGAAATAAACACATAACAAAGGATATAGCCAAGGTTTTCCAAACCCGATACATTCCAAATAAAGGATCGCTGCGCAGCTTCAATAATCAACAAATCATCATCTTCATAATAGCATGAAAGCCGAAGAGAAAACCCCGGTACCGGAACCAATAACCAAATGAAGTGTCACAAGGGACGGGAGACATGCCACAAAGTCATGCTCCAAGTAAAGCTAAAGTGCACACAAAGAGCTAGCTCTTCTCACATCCAAGGCCAATCTGGAGGAGGGTAATATGGGGCAAAACAATGGTCAACATCACAATGGACTTGGCCGTGCCATCATAATGTTTCGCATCGCCCAACACACACAAAATACAGATGGACTTTCAAATAAAGCTAAGTAATAAATACTAGCTTAAATAAACAACTTAAGAGGTTCCAAAGTAGGGAACCATTCCAATTAAATTACCACAAAGGTAAACCAATCCAAACAGCACATCAAAGATGCCCAACATTCCCAAAACGGTACTTAAATAAATTTCATAACACATTTATCACAAAAGAATCAATTCCACTTAAATAAGTGTTCCACGGTGTTATTTTAAGTTAATTAGAAGAAATAAACCAAACTAGATAAGCCTTAAGTCTTAAACCAAGCAAAAGAGGAGAATTCTGAACCAGGGGGCGGGCGGGCGCCTGGTAGGGGGCGGGCGGGCGCATGAATGACCAGAAGGTCTAGCCATCAGGAAAGGGTAAGTAGGCGGGCGCTCGGGTCAAGCCGGGCGGGCGCTCGGCCTGGGTTTTTGGCCGGGAAGAACAGAGCTGGGTTCTTCATTTCGACCCAAATTTCACCAAAAAACAAAATACTCCATTTCAAACTCTTTCTACACGTTCCAAAATGTACCAAAACCACTTATAACTAGGGTGGGGATCCAAATACACCATTTATCAACCCAAAACCAAGAATCAAACCTAACATTCATCAATTCACCATTTTTACCCAAAAACTCAAATAAATTCAAAATAAATTCTAAACTCAATCAAACTTCAAATATAACACATCAAGCATTATATAAACATGATATGAACATTTAGCATAAAAATGGGGGGAAAAGTAACTTACTACTTGAATTTTTCTCAAAGATGATGGAATTCGAATATTTTTGATTCTACGCGATCCTATCGACGATCTAAACATGTTTCACGTTTTAAGAAATGAGAGATTATGAGAGGAAGATGAAGAAAATGAAGAGAGAAGTAAGGGAGAAGAAAAAGATTACCTTTGGAGAGAGAGAGAGTTGAGCTGGGAAGGAGATGGAGGTTGAGTGTGAGGATGAGGGAGGTGAGGGAAGGAGTAGGGGAAATTATTCAAAATGTTAACACTCGGGCCCCTTCCCCAACTACTAACACAATACTACACTCCCAACTAACAATTAAGACCCAACAAAACTACACGAACCCAAATGACCCAAATAAAATGCTTAAGCATAAATATTATGAAACATAAAATGCACACATAAATATTTAGATAAATAACAATTTAAATAAATAAATGGGCAATTAAATAAATAATAATTATTTAATGCTAATAAAATAGAGCCTAGATTTCGGGTCGTGACATTCACTCCCCCTTAAAGAAAATTCGACCCGAATTTTAACGAGACTCACCTTAAACAAAAAGCCACAGAAATTTCCTTATCGATCTCATCTCGGAGCTCCCACGTCGACTCTTCGATGTTATGATTCCTCCAAAGAACTCTAACCAATGAAATACTTTGTTTCTCAACTCTTGGACTTTAGAATCTAAGATCCGAACCGGTCGTTCCTCATAAGTCATATTGGGCTCAATATCCTCCGGTACCCTCGGTAACACGTGAGATGGATCATGAACATACTTCTGAAGCATAGAAACGTGATTATGCAACCGGTCCAAAGATGACGGTAACGCAAGACGATACGCTAGAAGTCCAACCTTCCCAAAATCTCAAACGGACCAATAAACCTCGGAGCCAATTTGCCTTTCTTCCCAAACCTACGAATACCCACCTTCGGAGATACTTTCAAGAACACAAAATCACCGGTCTGAAACAAGATCTCGCCTTCGGTTATCTGCATAGTTCTTATGTCGACTCTGGGCTGTCTTCAATCGATCCCGGATAACTCTAACCCTTTCAACTGAATCCCGAAGCAAATCAATACCCAAAACTTTCGCTTCACCGACCTCATCCCAACAAATAGGTGATCTACATTTCCTTCCATACAAGGCCTCAACGGTGCCATCTCGATACTAGCCTGGTAGCTGTTGCTGTAAGAGAACTCCACTAACGGTAGGTGCGAATCCCAAGAATCAGAAAAGTCTATCGAACAAGCTCGCAACATATCCTCCAAAATCTGAATAGTCCTCTCGGATTGACCATCGGTCTGAGGATGAAAAAGCTGTACTGAATCGCAAATCTGTACCCAAAGCTTCCTGAAACGCTTTCCAAAACCTAGAAGTAAACCTCGGGTCTCGATCTGACACAATGCTAACCGGAACCCCATGCAACCTCACAATCTCGTCGATATAAAGGGTCGCAAGTTTTTCCATCGAATATCTGATGTCAATAGGCAAGAAATGGGCACTCTTGGTCAATCTATCCACTATTACCCAAACACTGTCATACTTCCTACGGGTACGAGGTAGTCCCGTAACGAAATCCATAGTCACATGCTCCCATTTCCACTCGGAAATCTCTAACGGCTGAAGTAGTCCCGCGGGTCTCTGATGCTCGGCTTTGACCTGCTGACACGTTAGACACTTCGAAACATACTCCGCTATTTTCCCTCTTCATATTATCCACCAAAAATTGTTGCTTCAAATCCTGTTACATCTTCGTACTACCTGGATGAATAGTATACCTCGATTTGTGACCCTCATCAAGAAACTCTCTGTTTAATTCCATCAACATCCGGAACACACAAACGACCACGGAAGTCAACACTCTACTCGAGCTAATAGAAAAATCCTCCTCGAAGTTTCTTTTCCTTCAATTTACCCATCATCTTCACCAACTCAGATCTTCTTTCTGAGCTTCCTTTATCCTCTGAATTAGGTCGGAGACACCCTAATATTCGCAAAAATAGCCCCATGTCTCGATTCACGAGGAGACCAATCCCGAACATCCTCAAGCATTTTCCATTCACGGACCATCATCGAAGCCACATAAGATTTTCTACTAATCGCATCGGCTACCACATTCGCTTTCCCCGGATGATAAAGACATCGTACAATCATAATCCTTCAACAATTCCATCCATCGGCACTGTCGGTTGTTCAACTCTTTCTGGGAGAAAGTATTTCAAACTCTTGTGATCCGTAAAAATCTCAAACTTCGCTCCATAAAGGTAGTGCTCCATTTGTGCAACGCAAAGACTATCGCCGCCAACTCCATATCATGAGTGGGGTAATTCTGTTCACTAGGGGTCAACTTCCTC
>JAOWBW010002057.1:99244-136232 GCA_026119855.1 Campanula takesimana
TGTCTCTCTTTCTACCCTAGGGGCAGTAGGCGGTTGGGTCAGGCGGGGGAGAGGCCCATCGAGAATGTACAACAACTTATCTTCTTGCCTAAGAACGATTCTTATGCTACGGATCCAATCCATAAAGTTCGTACCATTCTCTTCGAGCTTATCCTTCTCAAGGATCGATCGCAACGACATTGATTGAGTGTTATTAGTCATTATCTACAAATATGCAAAATTTCCAAATTTAATAAGTACCGATTTTCATTAAGAGATAAGTAATGTATTTTTCAAACAAAATACTCCCACTAAATTATATAACCTTCATCTACATCCAATGTATAATATATATTTAAATGGGTTAAGATCCAACTTTAATTTAATTCAAGTCCGCAAGGCGGATTACACAAAATCAAATTAATTAGGTAGACAACTCTGTCAATCATATCTCATATGACTCTTAGTTCGTTTTATGAGATTCTTTAAGAAATCCAATTCAAAAAGCATGTTAAACCTCATCTTTGCCTCGGCCCAAAACTGTTTTTGACGCCCAATTAAGTCTAACCATTTTAAACGCATAGTTAATGTGTCCCGCTAGGGCGTGCCCACATTATCTAATCTTGCTCATACATAAATAAATTTAATGCACCTTGCTAGGGCGAATCTACATTAAAATCACTCATGTACTAACAAGTGTTTTAATCATGGCATGGCAATAAAAGACTTAAAACTTTCTTTGAGGTTCATCACATGTAGCTATAAACACATTTATGAGCACATAATATAAACATGTTACACATCAAGTTTAGCCACTAAATTAATCTCCATTGATTTAAGCATGGTATTTATGTGTCATTAGTTTCTCTATAATTATGAGGATGAGACTATTTCAACTTTGGTCATTATCTCCAAATCAAGACAACAAGAAGTGCGGTCGACTAAGCCATTAGGCAACCACAATCCCGCACTAATTCAAGAAACCAAGAAAGTAGTCCATGTGGCCGAAACTAAGCAATAGATGGTCTCGATGAACGTAGGCCAATTGCATTCACAATTCCACATGGATCTCCATTCATTGAATCAAGAACTTTGTTTCTCAATTTTAGCAATTATGAACTCTTCATAATTCTAACTTCGTTTTATCTTTGAAACTTTGATTGCGATCAAGTTTGGAAACACAATCTCGATGACGCAGATTAGCCATCCAAACCTTGAACCAATCTTAGAATCACAAGACTAAAACAAATAGGAAAATCAAACCCCAAGATCCACACACAAACCAACTACCCAAAACCCATTCCAGATCAGCAGTTCTGGATTGGTTCTTTTACTGGTTTTGTTGAACCTCTCGAAAATTCCAAATTCTGATTTCAACCAAAAATCAGACAATCTGATCCTTATGTGCGGCCGCCCAAAACTCACTGTGCGGTCGCCCAAACATGTGCGGCCGCCCAAGTTATTTTGTGCGGTCGCCCAAACTGATCAGAATGTACAGAATTTTGAAGTTCGAAAATTTTGTCTCAAAATTGTTTTTCCCCGATTATTAAAACTTTGATCCAATCAAAAATTAATAATCAACAATTTTGAATCCACCATAATTTATTTATTGCGATTGAATCGTGCGATTAAAGTTGCAAAACGATAAACCACATAAAATGACAAAACACATAAACAACATATATTCCAATATTCAAATCATGCAAGGCACATAAACAATTTATATACACATAACATGATCCAAGTATTGAAATAATCAACATGAACGGGGCTCTGATACCACTGTTGGGTTTTGATGAAGCATGCGCAGCGGAATTTAGCATTTAAAATTTTGAAACCCAAAGCCCATAGATCCGTTCATATGATTTAAATCAAATACTTGGCTTTGAGTGCTGGCCGAATTTGGTCTTTTATACACAAGTATGACCTATTCCAAATAGGAAACTTGTGTCAAAATCCGTTCCAAATTCGTTTCCTAATCAAATTAGGAATCTGCCACCCGACAGCACTGTGCGGCACCCAAAAACCTCTGTGCGGTCGCACAACTATCTGAAGCAAAACTGGTACAAAACTGAGATAATTGTGCGGCCGGCCCAGTCAATACTGTGCGGTCGCACACTTCTCAGAATGTCCAGAATTTCCAAAATTCCAATGTAGTCCTTTTAAAAGATTCGTTCTATTGTGTGTGACCCTCTAGGATTATACTAAGTTGGCAATGGGTTCAAACATGAAACAATAAGATATGATTAGGTTCTAGCAAACCGTCATACCTACCCAAATAGTATAACTTCGATACAAGTTCGCATTCCTCTTAGAATATGTCATAATCTTTTTGTCCACGATATCATTGAACACAAGTCATGGTCAAAGAGTCAACTTGTTTTGTTCAATACTTCTCGATTCCGAATATGTGATAATCCAAATGTCATTGATCCAATCAATTCATTTGAGTCCGGCCAAACATTTCATCAACATCATCCTACGAGAGGCCCAAGCTTGATATCTCTCCGAAGAGGAACAAATCCATTTAGCTTATTATTCTCCCTACGTGAATCCGATTATGCCAATCATACCCTTTATAAACTACTCGGTTAAAAGTAGCGTTTGAATATGTCAAACATAATGTTCATCAAGTGGAAGACTATAATAACTTCATGTCTAAGGATTCAAATGACATAACTAATATGAGATATATGTACGACATAGACCATGACATAAATCTCATAGAGCGGGTCATGTCCAGTACCTTGTTCCAAACAAGTACCATAAATCTAACATGATCATCCCATGATCATTTAGCCTTTATACTAGTGCTTAACAAGTACTAGGGACGGAGATTATTATAAGTAAACATGAACAACAATAATTGTCACGACCCGAAATATAGGCTCTATTTTATTAAGTAATTAAATGATTTTTATTTAATTATTTGCTTATTTATCTATTTAAATTATTTATTTGAATAATTATGTGTGCATTTTATGTGTTATGATGTTTATGTCTAGCATTTTATTCGAGTTATTTGGGCTAGTGTGGAAGTGTTGAGTCTTATTAGTTAGTGGGGAGTTTAATTGAAAAGGTAGTATTGGGGGAGGGGCCTTATTGTAACATTTCAAATATTTCTTCTTCTCCTCCCTACTTCCCTCACCTTCTCCCTCACCCTCACCACTCTTCCCAGCCCATTTCTCTCTCTCTCTTCATAGAAAAGGTAAGCATTCTCTTTCTCTATCTTCTCTCTTCTTTTTCTTCATCTTCTTCTAGTCATTTCTCATTTCTTAAAACGTGAAACATGTTTAGATCATCGATAGGATCGTAGGAAGCCAAAAAGAATTGAAATCCATCAACTTTGAGAAAATTCAAGTAAGTTACTTTCCCCCCATTTTAATGCTAAATAGTTCATATCATGTTTAGATAATGTTTGATGTGTTACATTTGAAGTTTGGATGAGTTTTGCAATTTATTTGGAATTTATTGAGTTTTTGGTTAAAAATGGTGAATTGATGAAAATCTTGATTTAATCTTGGTTTTGGTTGATAAAGGGTGTTGTTAAGGTCCCCTTTTTGTTTAAATAATGTTTGGGTACCTTAGAAATCTGGTTGGGAGTGTTGGATTTTGGGTGTTATGTGTTTTGGGTTTAAAAATGGAAGAACCCATGTTGTTCTTCCCGATTTCTGGCGATTCCGGCATATTGGGCGACCGCCCAAAATCATATGGGCGACCGCGCATCTTTCTGAGAGCTTTTGTTCTTGTTTTGAGGCACTTTGGGCGACCGCACAACCCAACTTGGGCGGCCGCACAGTCCTCTGAAAACTTTACTTTTTGTTAAATTGTGTATTGAAGAACGTGCTTTGGTTTAAATCTTGGGTGTCCTTCTGGTTGACCTTAGTGAACATTGTAGTACGCTTTAGTGATAGAATTGGGTCCTTTGTGATCAAGTTTGTGTTTGAGATTCATTAATTGTCAATTGGGATTTTGGAGCACCTTTATTGTGCATTGTTTGTTCATTTCATCTTCTTGGTGATTAATTGGCATGATTCCCTACTTTGGAATCCTTGGTTGTTTATCATGCTAGTATTTTATTACTTAGCCTTTACGTGAAATCCCAGCTGGTATTTTGTTTGGGCGATGGGAAAGATTATAATGGCAAAGCTAAGTCCATTATAATGTTGACCATTGTTTTGCCCCCTTCTTTACCCCTTCTCCAGATTGGCCTTGGAAAGGATAAGTCAGCGTTCCTTTGTGAATGTATCTGGCTAGCGGGTATGACTTTGTGTCATGATCCTTGTCCCTTGTGACACTTTTATGTTATTGGTTCCGGTACCGGGGTTTTCTCTTCGGCTTTCATGCTATTATGAAGATGAGGATTGGTTGATTATTGAAGCTGCGCAGCGATCCTTTATTTGGATGTTCCGGTTTGGAAAACCTTGGCTATATCCTTTGTTATGTGTTTATTTCCGCTGCTATCTGTTATATGATAATTGCTATATGCCATGTGACAATAATTATTGTTTATTGCTTATTGCATCATAGCATGTCATGTAGTTGCATTAGTAACTTATTGAGATTTATCTCACCCCCTTTCTTTTATCTTTGTTTTTCCTTAACCCCCCCCCCACAGGTGCTAAGGATTAGTCTCGCTGATCACGAGAACGAGGACGTCGAGGGTGGATACATTCTTTTGGGGAGAGTTGTATAGGTGGGTTTACATTATATAAATGTGTAACCTTTTGGGATATTTGTACCAAATATTGACGTCATTAGGATTTGTGTATTTTGTAACTTTGGTGTATGAACTTGTGGAGTTTGTACTAGTTTTACCTTGTTGTTCAAAATGATTTGTAAACTTGGATCATCACCTTTTGGTATTAAATGGAATTTTTAACCTTGGTATTTCATAGTTTTGGTTCTAGAGTCGACGTCCAGCTCGCGGTCCGGGGCCCGCGGGGTCCGGGGTCGCGACAGTTGGTATCAGAGCTATGGCATTAGCTCTAAGTATAAGTCTAGGTGGATTAGTATGACCTAGGTGGGTAGTAGTGTGCGGAGTGATTTACGGTTGATGTTTTATGCAGGGAATTACTCGCAATGTCTGGAAGAAGAAACAGAGGAGGTGCTAGTGGGGCACAGAATCAGAATGATACAAGGGAAGAAGCCCGTGCCATGTTTCAAGGCATGTTTGAGGCGGCCATGAAAGCCATACATGATCAAGGTCCGAGGGTAGAGCAAGCACCACCCCGCTATGGATTGGAGCAATTTCTGAAACTTAAACCGGTTGAATTCAATGGGGAGCCCGATGTAAGGAAGGCTGAGTTGTGGATTGAGTCTATGGAGAAGATTTATGATGTGTTTGGGTGTTCGGATGAGGACAAGGTCCGGTTTGCGGCTTACAAGCTTGTGGGAGCCGCCGAGCATTGGTGGAAAGGTATTAAAGCTACTTGGGATGATACTCGCACGGTGTACGCGTGGGAGTTGTTCGTTCGCAACTTCAAGGAGCATTTCATTCCGGTTGTTGATCAAAACCGAAAAGAGATCGAGCTACTCAACTTGGAGCAAGGTGTGTTGTCTATAGCACAATACTCGGCTAAGTTCATAGAATTAGCCCGGTATTGCGACTATTTGGTGAGGACCGAGGAACAAAAGGCTATGAGATTCATTCGGGGATTGAAGACCTCCATCCGTACTCAACTGATTGCTCAACGGATTGTGACTTTCCAAGATGCGGTGGACCGAGCCTATTTAATAGAGCAAGATATTGGGGAGCATAAAAGGAAGACCGGGTAGCCAACCCGAGTAAGCAAGGAGCTCAAGGCAAGCCACAACACCGTTCCGATAATCGAGGTAACTTTGGGGGACAATCTCAGTCCCGAGTGCAAACGATCCCAAGGAACCCGGGTACCACTTCCGGGAACCAAGGGAGCCAAATTAGGAAGCCTTGTACCTTTTGTCAGAAGGTAGGCCATGCGGAGGATAAGTGTTGGAAAAAGCAAGGAAGGTGCACCAATTGTGGTGAAATGGGCACTTTGCGAGAGAGTGCACGAGGTACCGAGGTCAGTCATCCGGGTCAGGAGTGGTAATAATCAGGGTCAGAAAAGGGATGCAGCTGGGAAGCCTAAGGTTCAAGGGAAGGTATATGCTATGAATCAACAACAAGCTACCGATGATCCATCCGTTATTGGAGGTATTATTTCTGTGTCTAATGTGAGCGCACGAGCGTTAGTAGATCCAGGATCATCTCATTCATACATTTCTGTGCAATTTGCTTCCATGTTAAATGCTGCATTCGAGTCCTTACCGTACGTGCTAGAGGTGTCGACCCCTATAGGAGAATGCTTGATTTCGGATCGAGTCTTTCGTGCTTGTGATGTGGTCATTTGTGGTCGAGTCCTTTGTGCGGATTTGGTAGTTCTTCCTATCCAAGACTTTGATGTCATTTTGGGTATGGATTGGTTGAGCAAGTTTCATGCTTCTGTTGATTGCCGTAAGAAAACTGTTACTTTTTCTATTCCCGATGTGCCTAAGTTTGTTTTTGAGGCTAGTCCTCTGAGTAGAAAGGTTCGCCTAATTTCTTTTATGAAAGCGAGAAAATTATTGCATAGTGGTTGCGAGGGGTTTTTGGCTAGTGTTCTTGATACTAGGAAAGAATCCCCTAGTTTTGATAGTGTTCGGGTAGTCCGGGAATTTCCCGATGTTTTCTCTACCGAGTATGATACGCCTCCCGATCGTGAGATTGAGTTTTGTATAGATCTTTTGCCGGGTACGGCTCCGATTTCGAAAGCGCCTTATAGGTTAGCTCCCGCAGAGTTGAAGGAATTAAAGGTTCAGTTGCAAGAGTTGCTTGATAGAGGGTTTATCCGCCCTAGTGTTTCCCCGTGGGGAGCACCGGTTTTGTTTGTGCGAAAGAAAGACGGTTCCTTGAGATTGTGCATCGATTACAGAAAGTTGAATCAGGTTACGGTGAAGAATAAATATCCTCTACCGCATATTGATGATTTGTTTGACCAGCTACAAGGGTCCGTGGTTTTCTCTAAACTTGATTTGAGGAGTGGGTACCATCAGTTGAAGGTTAGATCGGAGGATATTCCGAAGACTGCTTTTCGCACTCGTTATGGTCATTATGAGTTCTTGGTTATGCCGTTTGGGTTGACTAACGCGCCGGCCGTGTTTATGGATTTGATGAACCGGATTTTCCATCCCTGTCTTGATTCGTTCGTGGTGGTTTTCATCGACGACATTCTTGTTTATTCGAAATCTCGAGAGGAGCACGAGCAGCATTTGAGGACAGTTTTATCCGTTCTTGCGAGGGAGAAATTATTTGCGAAGTTCAGTAAATGCGAATTTTGGCTCGAGAAGGTGTCATTTCTGGGTCATGTTATTTCGAAAGATGGGATTTCGGTGGATCCTTCAAAGATTGAAGCCATAGTGGATTGGAAGAGACCCGAGTCAGTGACCGAGATTCGTAGTTTTCTTGGTTTAGCCGGGTATTACCGAAGATTTATTGAAGGGTTCTCGAGGATTGCTACTCCGATGACTCAGTTGACCCGGAAGAATGTTCCGTTTGTGTGGACCGAGAAATGTGACAAGGGTTTCGAAGAATTGAAGAAGAGGTTGACTACCGCACCGATCTTGACTTTGCCTAATGGGAGCGATGGCCTAGTGATTTATAGTGATGCTTCTAAAGAAGGTTTGGGTTGTGTATTGATGCAGAACGGGAAAGTAATTGCTTATGCTTCGAGGAAGTTGACCCCTAGTGAGCAGAATTACCCGACTCATGATATGGAGTTAGCGGCTATTGTCTTTGCGTTGCACAAATGGAAGCACTACCTTTATGGAGCGAAGTTTGAGATTTTTACCGATCACAAGAGTTTGAAGTACCTATTCTCTCAGAAGGAATTGAACAACCGATAGCGTCGATGGATGGAATTGTTGAAGGATTATGATTGTACGATTTCTTATCATCCGGGGAAGGCGAATGTGGTAGCCGATGCGATTAGTAGAAAATCTTATGTGGCTTCGATGATGGTCCGTGAATGGAAAATGCTTGAGGATGTTCGAGATTGGTCTCCTCGTGAATCGAGACATGGGGCTATTTTTGCGAATATTAGGGTGTCTCCGACCCTAATTCAGAGGATAAAGGAAGCTCAGAAAGAAGATCCCGAGTTAGTGAAGGTAATGGGTAAATTGAAGGAAAAGAATTTCGAGGATTTTTCTATTAGCCCGGTAGGAGTGTTGACTTTCCGTGGTCGTTTGTGTGTACCCGATGTTAGTGGATTAAAGAGGCAAGTTTTAGATGAAGGTCACTAATCGAGGTATACTATTCATCCGGGTAGTACGAAGATGTATCAGGATTTGAAGCAACAATTTTGGTGGAATAATATGAAAAGGGAAATGGCTGAGTATGTATCGAGGTGTTTAACTTGTCAGCAGGTCAAAGCCGAGCATCAGAGACCCGCGGGACTACTTCAGCCGTTAGAGATTCCCGAGTGGAAATGGGAGCATGTGACTATGGATTTCGTTACGGGACTGCCTCGTACCCGCAGGAAGTATGACAGTGTTTGGGTAATAGTGGATAGATTGACCAAGAGTGCCCATTTCTTGCCTATTGACATCAGATATTCGATGGAGAAGCTTGCGACCCTTTATATTGATGAGATTGTTAGATTGCATGGGGTTCCGGTTAGCATTGTGTCAGATCGAGACCCGAGGTTCACTTCTAGATTCTGGAAGGCATTTCAGGAAGCTTTGGGTACAGATTTGCGATTCAGCACAGCTTTTCATCCTCAGACACGGTCAATCCGAGAGGACTATTCAGATTCTTGAGGATATGTTGCGAGCTTGTGCGATAGACTTTTCTGATTCTTGGGATTCGCACCTATCGTTAGTGGAGTTCTCCTACAACAACAGTTATCAGGCTAGTATCGAGATGGCACCGTTTGAGGCCTTGTATGGAAGAAAGTGTAGATCGCCTATTTGTTGGGATGAGGTCGGTGAAGCGAAAGTTTTGGGTATTGATTTGCTTCAGGACTCAGTTGAGAAAGTTAAAGTTATCCGGGATAGATTGAAGACAGCCCAGAGTCGACATAAGAGCTACGCAGATAACCGAAGGCGAGACCTTAGTTTTCAGGTTGGTGATTTGGTATTCTTGAAAGTATCTCCGAAGGTGGGTATCCGAAGGTTCGGGAAGAAGGGTAAGTTGGCTCCGAGGTTTATTGGTCCGTTTGAGATTTTGGGAAAGGTTGGACTTCTAGCGTATCGCCTTGCGTTACCGTCATCTTTGGACCGGTTGCACAACGACTTTCACGTTTCTATGCTTCGGAAGTACGTTCATGACCCGTCTCACGTGTTACCGAGGATACCGGAAGATATTGAGCCCGATATGAGTTATGAGGAACGACCGGTTCGGATCTTAGATTCCAAGGTCCAAGGGTTGAGGAGAAAGAGCATCGCGTTGGTTCGAGTTCTTTGGAGGAATCATAACATCGAGGAGTCGACGTGGGAGCTTCGTGATGAGATCGAGAGAAATTTCCGTGGCTTTTTGTTTAAGGTGAGTCTCGTTAAAATTCGGGTCGAATTTTCTTTAAGGGGGAGTGAATGTCACGACCCGAAATATAGGCTCTATTTTATTAAGTAATTAAATGATTTTTATTTAATTATTTGCTTATTTATCTATTTAAATTATTTATTTGAATAATTATGTGTGAATTTTATGTGTTATGATGTTTATGTCTAGCATTTTATTCGAGTTATTTGGGCTAGTGTGGAAGTGTTGAGTCTTATTAGTTAGTGGGGAGTTTAATTGAAAAGGTAGTATTGGGGGAGGGGCCTTATTGTAACATTTCAAATATTTCTTCTTCTCCTCCCTACTTCCCTCACCTTCTCCCTCACCCTCACCACTCTTCCCAGCCCATTTCTATCTCTCTCTTCATAGAAAAGGTAAGCATTCTCTTTCTCTATCTTCTCTCTTCTTTTTCTTCATCTTCTTCTAGTCATTTCTCATTTCTTAAAACGTGAAACATGTTTAGATCGTCGATAGGATCGTAGGAAGCCAAAAAGAATTGAAATCCATCAACTTTGAGAAAATTCAAGTAAGTTACTTTCCCCCCATTTTAATGCTAAATAGTTCATATCATGTTTAGATAATGTTTGATGTGTTACATTTGAAGTTTGGATGAGTTTTGCAATTTATTTGGAATTTATTGAGTTTTTGGTTAAAAATGGTGAATTGATGAAAATCTTGATTTAATCTTGGTTTTGGTTGATAAAGGGTGTTGTTAAGGTCCCCTTTTTGTTTAAATAATGTTTGGGTACCTTAGAAATCTGGTTGGGAGTGTTGGATTTTGGGTGTTATGTGTTTTGGGTTTAAAAATGGAAGAACCCCTGTTGTTCTTCCCGATTTCTGGCGATTCCGGCATATTGGGCGACCGCCTAAAATCATATGGGCGACCGCGCATCTTTCTGAGAGCTTTTGTTCTTGTTTTGAGGCACTTTGGGCGACCGCACAACCCAACTTGGGCGGCCGCACAGTCCTCTGAAAACTTTACTTTTTGTTAAATTGTGTAATTGAAGAACGTGCTTTGGTTTAAATCTTGGGTGTCCTTCTGGTTGACCTTAGTGAACATTGTAGTACGCTTTAGTGATAGAATTGGGTCCTTTGTGATCAAGTTTGTGTTTGAGATTCATTAATTGTCAATTGGGATTTTGGAGCACCTTTATTGTGCATTGTTTGTTCATTTCATCTTCTTGGTGATTAATTGGCATGATTCCCTACTTTGGAATCCTTGGTTGTTTATCGTGCTAGTATTTTATTACTTAGCCTTTACGTGAAATCCCAGCTGGTATTTTGTGTGTGTTTGGGCGATGGGAAAGATTATAATGGCAAAGCCAAGTCCATTATAATGTTGACCATTGTTTTGCCCCCTTCTTTACCCCTTCTCCAGATTGGCCTTGGAAAGGATAAGTCAGCGTTCCTTTGTGAATGTATCTGGCTAGCGGGTATGACTTTGTGTCATGATCCTTGTCCCTTGTGACACTTTTATGTTATTGGTTCCGGTACCGGGGTTTTCTCTTCAGCTTTCATGCTATTATGAAGATGAGGATTGGTTGATTATTGAAGCTGCGCAGCGATCCTTTATTTGGATGTTCCGGTTTGGAAAACCTTGGCTATATCCTTTGTTATGTGTTTATTTCCGCTGCTATCTGTTATATGATAATTGCTATATGCTATGTGACAATAATTATTGTTTATTGCTTATTGCATCATAGCATGTCATGTAGTTGCATTAGTAACTTATTGAGATTTATCTCACCCCCTTTCTTTTATCTTTGTTTTTCCTTAACCCCCCCCAGGTGCTAAGGATTAGTCTCGCTGATCACGAGAACGAGGACGTCGAGGGTGGATACATTCTTTTGGGGAGAGTTGTATAGGTGGGTTTACATTATATAAATGTGTAACCTTTTGGGATATTTGTACCAAATATTGACGTCATTAGGATTTGTGTATTTTGTAACTTTGGTGTATGAACTTGTGGAGTTTGTACTAGTTTTACCTTGTTGTTCAAAATGATTTGTAAACTTGGATCATCACCTTTTGGTATTAAATGGAATTTTTAACCTTGGTATTTCATAGTTTTGGTTCTAGAGTCGACGTCCAGCTCGCGGTCCCGGGGCCCGCGGGGTCCGGGGTCGCGACAATAATAATCAAAACATCTCTTTATTGATATGAAATAAATGATAACAATTACAACGTTTATTGAACGTGCCTAGGGCACCACTACCAACAGTCCGCACTCTAGTTTAATTAAACGTTGTCATACAAGTTTTACAACGTTTTAGAAAGTAAACGTTGTGCTATCTTGCAACGTTTGATGGTAAACGTTGTCTTTTTAAAACTATTACAACGTTTATAAAACCAAATGTTGTCTTTTTATAACTATTACAACGTTTATAGCACTAAACATTGTTATTTACAAAGTACAACAACGTTCTGTTTAAAAACGTTGTACTAGGGGCCTGCTACAACGTTTTTGAAGAAACGTTGTGGAAAAAAACGTTGTAAATAGCTGTTTTTGTTGTAGTGACGTAGGCAGCTTGCTTCGGCGAGTCCGACCACAAACACATCGAAATGATGGAAAGCGAGCAGTTCTCAACGTGATATGTTCTTTATCTCTCGATCTTTTAATCATGATGATTTGGTTGCGTGTATGACACACTCTCTGCACATGAATGTCACGATATCACTTGTATATTGCATACTTGTGAAATTTTCTGCAGGAATGTTTCCAACACCCGCTGCATCTCATCCACACGGGAAGTCTGCTCGTTTTATTCCGCCCTCCAATGAATCCATCAAGATGTTTCTGCTTAGGGAATTCAGTTTTTTTTATGTTCCAAACTTCAATCAAAATGTGTTTTTCGAGTTTTTCACAAACTCGAACTACGTAAGGTCTGATTCCCGAAAGGGATACGTAGGCAGCCTGTCACCTCAGGTCCGACCAGACACGCATCAAAACGTTGCAATGGAGATCTTGGCACCGCAAGTCCGGCCACAAACGCATCGAAATGTTGAAATGGGGGAGCTTGTCACTTGAAGCCCAACTAAACACATCCAAATATTCCAAGAGCAGCTTCTCCACATCTTGCAAAAACTCGAGATGGCCTCCCGTCAAATCCAAAAGGGTCCCAACATGAAAGCATGGTAATTGGATTGTTCTCCTCAAGCCAAGAATCAAAAATCTCATCACACAGCAACTACAAAGCCAGAGGATCCGCACATGGTAGAAGCTTGCAGCGTATCCTTGATCTATCAAATTTGAATGTGTGTGGAATTTTAAATTATCTTGTTCCTATCATGCCATTATCATATCATGTCATATACGATGTTGTACCCCCATTCCCAGCATGTCATTTTCACATCCATATACTTATCATGCTAGCATCACAATTGCATCCACGATCACGCGAACCCAAATCATATTCTTTAGTGAAAAACGTGATTTTACGAAAATGAAAGAAACTTGTGCACTTAGGTCACAATCAAACATAACTGACACTAGCACAAATGATTATGTGGTTTGAAAATGTTTCTCGATTGAACAGGTTCGCCCCAAAGCTTATCAACTCCGTTCCCGCCTAATGGTGTTCCACTGTAAGGCGAGGCTCAGATCTCATCACGAAGCAATCTCAAAATCTAAAGAATCGGAGTAAAATCTCGACGTGCAGCTTCCTCGAATCTCTTTTCACGATACTTCTCTTAATTGGTAGAGTATCCTGAGTCTTAAAATTTGGTTCCCCTCCGGTTGTTTTCGGATTTATCCGAATCTGACCCTCGACTATTTGGTTCCCCTCCGGTCTTTTTCGGATTTATCCGAATCTGACCCTCGACAATTTGGTTACTTCCGGTCTATTCGGTTACGCCCGAATTTGACCTTTTCAAAAAATTTGGTTACATCCGGTCTATTCGGGCACCCGAATTTGACCTTTTCAAAAAATTTGGTTACTTCCGGTCTATTCGGTTACACCCGAATTTGACCTTTTCAAAAAATTTGGTTACTTTCGGTCTATTCGGGCACCCGAATTTGACCTTTTCAAAACATTTGGTTACTTCCGGTCTATTTGGTTACACCCGAATTTGACCTTTTCAAAAAATTTGGTTACTTCCGGTCTATTCGGTTACACCCGAATTTGACCTTTTCAAAAAATTTGGTTACTTCCGGTCTATTCGGGCACCCGAATTTGACCTTTTCAAAACATTTGGTTACTTCCGGTCTATTCGGGCACCCGAATTTGACCTTTTCAAAGCATTTGGTTACCTCCGGTCTATTCGGTTACACCCGAAATTGACCTTTTCAAAACAATCAGTTACTTTGGTCTATTTGGCACCCCCGAATTAGACCCTCTAATGACATCTCTTCGACTGATAGGCCGACGAACCCCCTAGAATTCCCTTCAATATCTTTGACCAATAGGCTGACGAACCCCCTAGAGTCCCATCAATATCATTGTCTGATAGGCCGACCAACCCCCTAGAAGTCATCACCCTCCATTTCAATGATTTGTTTGCCCAGGTCTATTCGGTCACCCCCGAATTCGACCTCCTCGAATGATGTTTGGTTACCTCTTGGTTCGCTCAAAGGCTCGAGTTGAATCTCCCCGTTGAACTACGTGACTGGTCTGATTCCCATGCGGGATACGTAGGCAGCGTGTCACCTCAGGCACGACCACCCCTTCTTTTCGAAATGCTTGGTTACTCTGGTCTATTCGGCCGTCCCCTGAATTTGACATTTTCAAAATGCTTGGTTACCCCGGTCTGTTCGGCCGTCCCCCGAATTTGACCCCCCTCGAATGTTTGGTTACTCTCTGGTCCACTCGAGCGCTCGGGTTGGACCTCCCTCAGAACTACGCCCCGACTTGATTCCCGAAAGGGATACGTAGGCAGCTCGATAACAAGAGTTTCAGTCGGACGTTCTATCGAATATGTGTTACCTCAACCCTCGGCTCAGAGATGTATGTGATCTCACCAACCCATAAGCCGTTCACCCATTCCAATCCCCAGCAAAGAGAATTCGGTTTCTCAATGCATCCGCATCCATCCGAACTACGATTGGTCTGATTCTCGCAAGAGATACATAGGAAACTCGGGCACCCGAGTTCGACCATGATTGTGTTTGTTTGCTTGCTTGAGTAGAACTACGGAGGCTTGATTCCCGCAAGGGATACGTAGGAAGCCCCACTTTGGGCTCAGCCGTCGAACCCTAGACGAGATCGGTTGTCTATATTGGATCGTCGAATCCCATTTACATCACAAGTGAATTCGACGAGGGGCTCTGTAGACACCCCGATCTCGCACCCCTAAAACCAAACCCTTAAATTGGTCTAAGTGCAATAATTGACCTAAAACCCCAGATTTGGCAGTTCGGGATTACCGTACGCCTTATCGGTGCATCGGATGGAAAAACCATGTCCAGATTCATGATCAGGGCTCAAAACCGGGTAAATGGGCACATTCTAAAAAATTCGCATGCGCGGACCCATGAACGGGTCCCGCACCCATAAAAAGCCTTTTACCGGTCATCTTGTGCATTTAAAATTATATTATGATATTTCCTTACTTTTTAACATATTTTAGATATACCGGCGTGACTATAAAAATATTCCGAGCAACTTTCATGTTGGGCCCGCGGACAACCGGGACACCGGAGCGCGCACGACAGAGCATTTACGGAGCGAAAAGACGGAGCCGGGAAAAATGCACAAAACGAGTGGGCTGATGGTATTCAAAGCAATGGATGAGTCATGGAGATGGACCAATCACAAGGCAAGAAAAAATAAAAGAAAAAATCAAAAGGCAAGCCACATCTTTTGGCTAATTTTTCCACATCTTTCCCATCATCTTCACCTCCCATCACCCATGCTTTGGCCAATTTTTCCATACCTTTTCCATGAATTTCGGGCAAGCAACCACCACCCCCCATACTACCCCTACTCTAGGGGCATTTTGGTCAAAAAAACTTACCTCCCTCCTCCTTATACTCCCATGTTGATCCAAAAAAAAGGGGGACATTCATTAAACAAACACATTCACTACACACATTCCCTACACCATTCTCTCCAACTTGCACCCTTGTTCTTACCACCACCCCTCAACCACCATCCCATCACCACTTCTCAACCACTAAACCACCACTCCACCACCACTACTCCACCACAAAAACCCCTTCAAATCTCAAGCAACAACAACAACAACAACAACTTCAACTCAAATCAACAACAATCAATCAAACAAAAAAAAAGTCTTCCCTTGAAGACAAAGGAAGCACCCCACTCTCTCTTAATCTAGGTAAGTTTCCTTTTTATATATCATAGATTTGATAAAATGTAAGTCTAAATGAGTTGTTTGGGAATCTAGTCAACTAGTGACTAGATTCCCCTTATTACCTATGTAATCTATGTTTTTACTTTGTAAATAAACATGTTCTATATATTCTAAATGTTCATACTTCAGTCCTATCATGTGTATATATGTCTTGAGTTCATTTTGGTGTTAATCTCATGCTTTAGATCTCTAATCCCAGCAAGATATAGTCCATTTGCTCAGCATGTGTATATTCTGCCCTCATCTCCTTCTTTCTTGTTTATTATCATTTTTGTTTATGTTTGTTCATAAATAGACACATGATAATGTTAATAATATATCAATAAATAAGTTCCCCAAATTCTATGGATTTTCTCTGACTCCATGCCATGTTTTGATATCAATCTTCATGCATGTATAATCTGTCTAGCATGTTCTGTTTCAACCAAGCCTTTTGATGAGCTTTTTACTCAATCATAAATTCGTTTCTAGATGTGTCTTTAAACATGAAAGTTGTTCATTATATACTGAATATGATTATTTCCAAGTTTTGTGGTCTAAATCCATGTATAGATCTTTTTTTGGTAGTCATTTTCGTAGCTCAAATATGTTGCTTTGCTTGCTGCAGTTTTGGTTAATCCGAGTTTTCTAGTCTAAAACCCTACCAAAACTAGATTTTCAAGTCAAAGTCAAAACATGAAATTTGTTCTTAAAAGACTAATTAAGATGTTAATTCTTTTGAAACAATTTTATGACCTGTGGAAAGGCCCCTTTCCATTTTCTAAATCAAGTGCCTGCTTCCAGATTCATATTTCCCAGATTCTGACATGCCAATGTCAGATCACTTTTGAAGAATCAAAACTTTCTTCCTGACTTTGAAACTTGGTAAACATTATCTTGAATATATGATCTTAAACTTTTGTGTTTTATGCTTTTCCAGATTATTAAGATATGATAGTGTAAATTGCTCATCAAAACCTGCTATGATATCTTTTCCTGTGCTGGGCTGAATTTACATAAATGTTCTTGACATGATTTGAGCATGAAATATCAACCCATAAATCCAACAAAAATTCATACATGTGCTCTAACATCTTGGGAGTGAATCCCAAGCTTTGGATCTGTTTTTTGGATAGGTCATTCACAGGTACACCCATGGCGATCCACAGCAGCCCCATGAACTTGGAGATCAACCTTGGCTTGGATATTTGCTTTCATGGGATATTTCCCATTTTTCACCTAATTGTATTATTTGTACAATATTCCCCCTTCCCCCTTTAATTGCTCATACTTGTAAATATGATTCAAACCTTTTTTCAAAACCAATCGGGAATCCACCCAAACCGGTTCCCGGTTGTGATAAAATGAACGTACCTAGACTAGGAAGACTCCTTGTACATAAAGCACACATTTTTCCAATGTTTGGGCATAAAACACATTTTTCAAAAGGCAAACTAAAATCAACCGTAGGCGGAAGCATGCTAGAGACCGAAAGGGCGAGCGGAGTGCCTAACACCTTCTCCTCTCGTAACATAGCCCCCGAACCCACTTTTCAATCAAAAAGGTTTTATCTCTATTTTCCTAAATAAAATGAGGTGGCGACTCTTCTTTTCAAAACCAAAGTAGGGTAACCATTATGAGAAACCGAGCGGATTCCAGCCGCGTTTCGCACGGATCCTTACGCGGGTACGGGCGCGGGCTCTCATAACCTTTCATTCATCACATGAATGTTAGGCTCTAATCAATCTCAAACTTTTCTTGCCTTTTTTGCTTGTAGGAACGCTTCCTACGTAATTGCTTATCCCATAAGAATCCATATGTTTCAGGTACTTCCAAAGTTCCAAACATGTGGTAGAAAGTCATAAGACAATTGACATCTATAGAATCATCCACATGTTTCTAATTAATGTCTTTGTCCGTCCTTAAGGCGTTAGGCTTCTTAGGAATAGGAGTCATAAAGAATGCATAACTTTCGATCTTGCTTTAGAACAATTCTTAAGCTCATGACTAAGTCAAGGAAGTTAATCTTATTCTCTTTAAGTGGGGTCTATTGCAATAATTAATCATGATCATAGTTTAAAACATTCTACACAAATATGCAAATAAATATACACCTATATTTCATACCATTTTAGAGGTTCTTACGACTTGTGTAAGGCCTCCCCCATAGCTTATATTTCCCGGTGGTTGAGGTTGTCATGTCCCCCACCTAGTTTGTACCTTTTTGTTTATTAATAAATCCGAGGGAGTACCGTCTCCTTTCGCCAAAAAAAAAAAAAAATATACCATTTTCATTCGGGCAATTTGCAATTTGGTTCCTGACATTTACAAACTTTTGCAATATTGCTCCCAACAGTTTTTTTTCTCCAATTGGTTCCCAACATTTACATTTTTTGCAATGTGGCTATAAAAGTAAATGGGCGTTAGTTTTCTAACAGATTTTATGTCACGTGACTAGTACATGATGTTTTAAAGGACGTTTTAAAATATTCGTAAAGCTACACATATCTGATTGATATGATTCTTTTTTATATTGAAACTAATATTTAAATCTACAACATAAATATTTTTGGAAATTTGTTGGGTACCTAAATTATTTTTACATTTAATCTTAATTTTAAATATTTAAAAATAAAAAACACATGAAATATAATCTAAAAAAGATATTAGCCCAAGTATGTTTCATATGAAGTAATTTCTATATGTATCTTTCTTAAAGTTTATTTTTCTCCACTCCTCTGCCACTTTCCTGCATCACCCATTCCACATAAACTATTCCCTCGATTCATCGTACTCTTCTTCTCCCTTTTTTTTCTATCAAACATTTTTACGAACAGATAATCTACATATAGAATTTACTTCATATGGAATATATTTGGGCTAATATCGTTTTTAGATTATATTTTACGTGTTTTCTATTTTTTTTTAATATTTAAAATTAAGATTAAATGTAAAAATAATCCAACTAACCAATAAATTTCCAAAAAATATATGTTGTAGATTTAAATATTAGCTTCAATTTAAAAGAAGAATCATATTAATCGGATATGTGTAGCTTTAAGAATATTTTAAAACGTCATGTGCTAGTCACATGACATAAAATCTGTTAGAAAACTAACGCCCAGTTACTTTTATAGCCACATTGTAAAAAAATGTAAATGTTGGGAACCAATTGACGAAAAAAAACTGTTGGGAGCAACATTGCAAAAGTTTGTAAATGTCAGGAACCAAATTGCAAATTGCCCTTTTCATTTAGAGATATTAAATGTATTTCATAAATACTCTCATTAAATTATACACCTTCAAATACAACAATTGTATAATATAATTTAAGTGGGCTAAGATCCATATTTCACTTAACTTTGAGTCAGCTTTGGCACGACTGCTCAAAATAAGTTATTTAGGTAGATAACTCCTTATCAATCACATCATATGTGACTCTTAGATCTTTTATGAGATTTTAGACATCTTATGTTTAACATGTTTTAATCTCATCTGTGCCTTAGGCCATAAACCGTTTTGATAGCCTAATTAAGTCAAAATATTTTAAACGTATAGAAATTACTGTTTCCTCATCTTGCTCATAGATGAATAGAATTAATGCACCTCGATTTGGAAGAGCCCACATAAAACTACCCATATACTCGCAAGTGTTTTAATCATGGATTGGCACATGACTTAAGTTTTGAATGAATGTTATTTAACATAGAGACATGCATCATATATTTAATTATGTCAAACATAATATAATATAATCTTTGCATAACTTATGTTAACTAATCAAATTAATTAACAGAAGCAAAATCTTGTGATTTAATTATGAAGCAACATTATGGAAACAGAATCTAAATTATCCCAATTTCCAGATTTGATTTTTCATTCTCATTCCCAGAAACAATGCGTAAGCCTGCCATTGGTCCATGCAATGAATCAATCCAAATTTAGTTTCCTTCTCTTGCAAACAATTTGCACTTTGTTCATAGGGATAAATTCTAAAACTTTTTTTTTTGAATCCGCAGAACATCTATAAATTGAGAGCACAAAACGCATGGTCGAAACTAAGCCAAAAGGCATCCACAATCCCGTACTAAAATCAAGTAATTATTCCATACGACCAAAACTAATCCAAAAGGCATCCACATTTCCGTATAGAAAAATAACTTGTTTCAAGATCATTCATTGTCTCATCAATTTCATAAATCACAGCAATTCTGAACTCTTCAGAACTCTGATTTCTGCAATTTTCTGGATTAAATCATATTTTAGGAAACATGGTTTCAAAAACCTGCCATCTGAAACAAGATTTGAATTCTGTAAACGATTTACAGAACAATCAGAAAAAAAATCTACAAGAAACCCTAGGGGCCGCCGTACGGCTTGCCTGGAGGCGTACGCCGCCAAAGTAGCCGTACGGCTCCTTTAGTCCAGTTTCCAGATTTCCAGAATTTTTAAATTCGATCAAGTCCATTTTCGTGTCATGCATTATTCAGATTAAACCAACACAAATTTATAGATTACGAATTTAATTAGATCTAATGAATATCATGAATAAACAATTTATTACATATACAAATTAGATCTGAATTATCAATACACATAATCCAATTATTCATTGTTAATCTCAAACATGCAATAATTCATATGGATCAAATCAAATAATTACACAATCCCCATCTAAACATGCTCATAAATTTTATATCTTATATATAAAACTCAAATCACATATTCATCTTTATCATCATGCAAAATCATATATAATCAAATTAAACAATTTTAAGCATGATATATTAAAATAATCAATGATGAACCAGGCTCTGATACCACTGTTTAGTTTTGATGCATCATACGCAGCAGAATAAACATAAAATCAAACACACATGAGCCCGGATCCGTGCATGTTGATGAAATTAAATACAAGATGAAATAAACATACCCTTGAAGATCGAATCCATGAACACAGACTTTAGGTGTTGAAGAGCGAACACCCTCTACCGGTATCCACACGTCGAACGGACTCAAGAACACCTTCTTGATTGATTGCTAGATCCAAGGCTTGGTGAAGAAACGATTTCTTCATCGGAATTATTTTGTTCCATTGATCATTATATTTTGATGATTCTCAATCACAAAATAAATAATCATACCTCTTTATATTTTATTGTTTCGAAAACAATTGTTATTGATTTCCAAAGTCATCATTCGAGGCTGTCAAACCCGGTTGCATATACTTATATGAGGGTCTGACCTAATTCCTTTTGGGATCGGGATTCCTTGTCGTACAAGAAAACCAAACAAACAGACCAGTTATGGGTAACGAGCCGTACGGTGGCCAGTCCAGTTTCCCAGAATTTCTGCCTTTTTCCAATCCGTTCTATTGTGTGTGACACAATAGGATTATATTAAGTTGGAAACGACTCCGAACCATTCAGTAAGTCATAAGCGGACTCTAGCAAGCCATTATGACTACCCAATTAGTATAATTAGAAATTCCAAAGTTACGTTATAGAACATATCACAATCCCTTTGTCACGCGATATCATATTGGACATAAGTCATGGTCCAAGTCAACTTATGTTGTCCAATGCTTTGTCGATCCCGAGTAGATAGATATGAGCAAATGACATTGAACACTTCAATTCATTTAGGTACGGCCGTACACTATCATCAATCTCACTCATCGAAAGGCCAAGCAGATATCTCTCTTGAGAGAGGGACAAATCATGTCTTGACTAATAATTTTTCCCTACAAGAATCCGATTATGCCAATCGTAGCCTTTATAACCACCCGGTTAAGGGTAGCGTTTGAGTACGTCAAACATAATGTTCATCATGTGGATGACCATGATAATCTCAGGTCTAAGGATTCAAATGGTATGACTATTATGAGATTTAATTATGATATTTGACCATGACATAAATCTCATAACGGGTCTATCCAGTACATTGTTCTCCACTAAGTACCCACAAGTTTAATCCACATCCTATGCACCATAATCATCATATGATTATCCATTAAACCCATGCTAGCCCTTCATAAGTACTAGAGACAATGATTATTATAATAAACATGAAAAAGTTATAATAATCGGGTTTCTTATATCTATAACAATGAATCTATGATGTAATGCATAGGCCTTTCTCAAGGGCCTAAGGCATAATATCCAACACAGACAATCTACAAATTTCTGTACAGGAGTCGTATGGCTCATCCCTATGTTGGGGTGCAACCCAAAGTCCCACATCGGCAATTGAGGAAACAATTGCAATGTATATAAGAGCACCCACCCATTTCATTAGTATGTGGGGGATGCCCAAAAACAAATCCGTGAGGGCTAGGCCAAAAGCGGACAATATCATACTAATGTGGAGAGTAGTGGTGGTGGTCGCGGTCCACACAAGTGGTATCAGAGCCATGGTTCGGATGGGTCCGACCGGGTGGACCGTGTGTGTGCTTTATAGGGTAGGGTTCCCTTGTGTGACATTTGCGAATGGAGTCTTGCAATCGAGGGCGGTGGTGTTCCGTGGGCGGTTGGTACAAGTTTTCGCTGGATATGGGACAGAGGAAACACTGCGGGCCATAGCGGTGTGGTCCTTGGTTAGAGAGGAGGATTGTTGGGGTGCAACCCAAAGTCCCACATCGGCAATTGAGGAAACAATTGCAAGATATATAAGAGCACCTGCCCACTTCATTAGTGTGGGGCCTTTTGGGGGATGCCCAAAAATAAATCCGTGCGGGCTAGGCCCAAAGCGGACAATATCATACTAATATTTTTGTCATGAGTTATCGAAATCTTTTCTAGCATTGTTACTTTAATGAACTAAATACATTAATATGTATTAGTCCAAAAGAGTTTTTACCTTTTACTACTATTAGTAAAAGGTGTTTTAATCAATTTTCAAGATTCACATATATCACATGATTCGAAATCATGTGAATTTAAAAGTCCGTCCCATGGAATTTTAGATATGCGTTTCTTTTCATTTGATCGAGACTTTAATGCTATTAGAATGTAACGCTTACATCCTTAGATTCGGATTTTTCATTATTTACGTTATACTTATTATTTTGTACTTCCAAGATAAGGATATAAAGTCTCATTATACGATAAGCAATACAATAAAGAAAATCATATTAAATATAGCACCTTATTATTTGAAATAAGAAATATCCATAATCTTCTAATGAAGAAACTAAAATAATATTTCTACTTAAAATAGGAACATCACAACTTTTATTCAAAACAAATATGAACCCACTAGGTAAAGACACTTCGCAAGTTCCTATGATTAATGTTGCAGCATTTGCATCATTATCAACACATAGGTTAATGTGTACCCTTTTAAGTAGTCTTTCTATTTCTCAAGTCTTGCACATTTATACAAATGTGAGATCCATATCCGGTATCCAATACCTAAGAACTTAGAAGTAGAATATTAACATAAAACTTGAAGTGGTAGTCCTACTACCCTTCCTTTTTATATTTTAATTCAAATTGTAATTTCTCCTATGGTCAATCACATTGCCATGGTAGCAATTACATTTTTTGGATTTTTGGTTTAGCCACAAATATTTCCTTTAGGCTTGACAACTCTTGTCTTTCCTTTATCTTAAATCATTTTCTTTATTAACCTTTAAAGTTTAAGAAGGTTTCCATTTGATATTAAGACTTTAGCATTTTAAACATCAAATGTCGCTTATGACTTAATATAAAATACATTGTCAGTTTTAAACTAACTTGATAACCAAGCCTTTTCAGGTAATTAATATGTCTCTCATGTTCAAAACATGAGAACTTATTAACATACCTTTCGATCATCACATGAATGTTAGACTCTAATCAATCTCAAACTTTTCTTGCCTTTCTTGCTTGTAGGAACGCTTCCTACGTGATTCCTTATCACATAAGCATTCATGTGTTTTAGATACTTCTAAAGTTCTAAACATTTGGTAGCAAGTCGTAGGACAATTGACATTCATAGATTTATCCACATGTTTCTAATTAATGTCTTTGTCCGTCCTTAAGGCATTAGGTTTCTTAAGAATATGATTTATTAAGAATTCATAACTGTAGACACCCCGCCTTGGACCGCTCACCCCGATTGCACACTTGATTTTGTGTTTCTCCCTCTTTTAAGTGTTTTCTGTTAGTTTCTGTTACTTTGGTTAATTTCCAGACGGGCTCCGTTAAGTCCAGGGACTAAACTGAATAACAGTTCTAACTTTTTAGTCCATTATGTCAGATTTTGCCTTTCAGAGTCGCGCGCCTCCGCCCCTTGAGGCCAGAAGCGCGCGCCTTCCGCCGCCTAGGTGGGATGCGCGCGCTTCTGGGGTGCGTCAGTTACAGATTCTGCCCAAGAATCTCTCCCTTGCTCATTATACATGATTTTGCCCGGGAAAGATTTCTTGGAGACTCCGTTTGGCTCCAAAAACTCCCCTTTTTCAACTATAAAAACCCCTCCAATCCATCATTGGAGGGAGGACTTTTTGACCCTTTTTTGACCTCTTTTGGCACCTTAAGAATTTCCCACCTTGAACCTTACTCTAGGTGTAGATACCCCGGGGAACCACGGCTTGGCTAGAGCGGTGAATTATCCTAGGATGTCTAACTTGTTTTTAGATTGTTCAGAGTCGCCACCTATGTTTTTAAAGGAACATAAGAAAAACCTAGAAATAGCCTAATTTATGTACAAAACCAGAGATTCGGGAGAGAAGGGTTCGGGGGTTAGGTGACGGAGTGGGAAGTACTTAAACACCCACTCCGCCCCGCTTACGCGGGTCTTGCTACTATTGGTGTTCTAATATTTACATGTCCTTCAATTAATTAAATAGAAATGTGCTAACAATTGTGATGAGAAGAAAAGAGGAAATAAAGGGGAAATAAAATAGAATTGTTTTGTTTATTTAATGATAAAGATTACATGTAACAAGTAATGTTAAAGAATTACATTAAGAGATGAAGAGAAATTAACATGGTGAATTAAAGTTAAGATTAAAATGTAGGGAGATAACCTTAACTAACTTCAATATGTGAAGTAGTCATGTTGGTCATGTCCCATTAATGGGGATTGCATACATCAAGAAGAAGAAAACAAAGGAAGAAAATGGAGTTGTACCTTGAGAAAGAGGACTTGGAACCTTGACTTGAAAGTGTTGTTGTTGTAATGAAATTGTTGTAGAACAATTTGTGTAGAGTCTTGTTACTAAGAACTCTTGTTGGGAGAATTTGTGTATAATGTAGTTGGTGAATCAAGGTTGGAGTCTAAAAAGAAGTCCCTTTCCAAGGTAGAAGATGATGGTTTTTATAGGTAAAAAAAGAGAGGGAAATAATGGAGGGAAATTGGTCATCCATGTGAAATGGAATTGACCAATCAAAAATAAGATAAATAAAATAATAAATAAAAGAAATAAAAGAAAATCAAATAAAATAAAAAGGAAATATTTTGTTTTAATGAAAAGGCTAGAAGTGTGGGATTGGGAGTTAATGAGAAAAGGGGGGATGAATGTGGATGTAAAAAGATGGTTTTTGTGATCAAGAAAAGATGTTTGTAAATAAGAAAAGGGAGGGAAATAAGGTGCAATCCGTTACTGCCAAAGTGGGAAGCGCGCGGGTCCGGCTTTTGGGGCGGGACGCGCGCGCGGCTCACTGGCAGTGCCGGAGGCGCCCGCGGGTAAAAAATGACAGAATGACAGAATGACCCTAAAAGTTAACTCTGTTATGCAGTTTAGTCCAAAACTAACGGAATCAGTTAGGAACTTAACCGAAGTAACAGAAATTAATGAAATAAGTTAAATAAAAATACTTTGTGTGCAATCGGGGTGAGAGGTCCAAGGCGGGGTGTCTACAGAGCCCCTCGGCGACGTGGATTGCGAGGCAAAACGCGTCGACGAAAGAAAGACAACCGCCGAGGACATCTACAAGAGAAAACAAAGACTCGATTAAAGCAGGAATTTGAACTTACAAAGGATAGAAATGCGCTCCCTGTGTGAGCGAATTTTTCTGATGGAAGAGGTATGGTGATTTTAATGGTCCACCATGGACCAAAATTGCTGTTCGGAGCCGCATTTGCTGTTTCTGCTGTTTGAAGCCGCACTTGCTTGTTTTCTGCTGTTTGAAGCCGCACTTGCTTGCTGTTTGAAGCCGCACTTGCTTGCTGTTTGAAGCCGCACTTGATGTATGCTATTTGAAGCCGCATTTGCTTGCTGTTTGAAGCCGCACTTGCTGTTGCTGTTTGAAGCCGCACTTGCTTGCTGTTTGAAGCCGCACTTGCTTGCTGTTTGAAGCCGCACTTGCTGTATGCTGTTTGAAGCCGCACTTGCTGTATGCTGTTTGAAGCCGCACTTGCTTGCTGTTTGAAGCCGCACTTGCTGTATGCTGTTTGAAGCCGCACTTCTGTATGCTGTTTGAAGCCGCATTTGCTTGCTGTTTGAAGCCGCACTTGCTGTATGCTGTTTGAAGCCGCATTTGCTGTGGTACCTGTTATGTGTGTGCTTTGTAAATATACGTGCTTGTGTGAAGTGTGAAATTGTGCTTGTGGTGCGTTGTGATTTGAAAAGCAGAGATTGCTTGAGAGAGAGATTTTGCAAGAATGGAGAAATTGCTTTTGTGTGCGGTGTGATTTGAAGAAAGCTTTGGATGTATTCATACCTTCACTTACCATTGCCGCTTGAGTGGAGATGGATTTCTGATGTCCGCGGAGGATGCTTTGATGGAGAATGTCCATTCTTTGGATGTTGATGAGAGAATGCCCTTGATGTTGGGTTGGCGAGATGGTACTCTGGATGATGGGTTGGTCGTGCCAAAAGGCTGCCTACGTATCCCTTTAAGAGAATCAGACCAGCGTAGTTCAAGGATGATGGAGAACTCTGGGGAAGAAGCTAGGAGCAAAGCAAAGTAAAGCACATAATTTTGCACATAGAAGGAGAAAAAGAAAAAAGAAAAATCTTCTTTTTTTTTTTTTTTTTTTTTTTTTTTTTTTTTAGTTCGTGGGTGAACCATTTTAACCATTGTGTGCTTGTGAAGCCAACCCAAGATCAAGTCATGTTCAGTCGAAGTCCGGATTGCCTCGCTTGAATTCTGTTGTCGCCGGTGTGCCCAACGAAGATTGATGTCTAGCCCCAAGAGATTTGTCGATTATGGGGCTTCAAAAGGCTTTTGATGCCGAGATGAGGGGTTGTTGATTGTAAAGCCCCTAGAATGCCTTTGATGCCAAATTTTGAGGGACTTGCATAGCTCCAAGATAAATCAGCTCTTGGCCCAGTCGAGTAAATCGCCCTTTGTTGTTGTAGTGAGCAATCCCCAAGAGGAGATCGTTGATGCCAAGCTTCGAGAGATTGCAAAGCCCCAAGTGTCGTGAGCTTGTAGATGGCGAGATGTGAAGACCTTTCATTGTAAAGCCCCAAATTATCTCGTGATTGGCTCGGCATTGAGAGCGGATGTACCGTTTGGTAGAATTCTTGATAGAGATCTCCTTCTTTCTCTTACTGGGGAGATGAATGGCCTCATTGTGGTCGATACCCAAATGGCTGAGGGCTTATGTCAAAGGATGCAGTAATGTCTTGCGGTGCCATCGAGGTCGCGGAGGATAAGGTCTTGGCGTGATAAAGTCTCAAATGAGTATGCTTGCTTGACTCTTCTTGAGTTGAACTAATGACGGATCTTCGGATGCAACTAGTGCTGTGGCCCAACTTTATCTGAGCTGCACCTTGTGCTTTTGATCTTGGAGAAGGGGGTGCTGAATTGCAGAAACATTGGGATTAGCCGTGGCATTTCCCGCTATAACCCTGTTTTGATTAGAGTTTAGCATATTGAATCTTTTTCCTTTTCTCTAAGACTTTCTTCATGATCTCGTTGAAAGTTCTAACAAAAATCATCAACTTCATTCATAACATCGGAGTCTTCATTTAAAACCAAGAGGCCTTTGACTTGAAGTGTTGAGAGACCTTTGAAGCTTGATCTCTTTCATGGAGCCATAAGACTACTCCACATTGCATTGCTTGAGCATTGTTGCCCAAAATACTGTTGGTCGCGAAGCCCCAATATTGCCCTTTGCTCGGATTACTGTAATGCCGTAGCCCAAAAGATTGTAGATTGCGGAGCCCTTGGAGACCTTCGGTGCCGAATTGAGGAAGCTTCCAATGTTGCACATGACTTGGCTGGGGATACTGCTGGGGAGTTAATTGCTCTTTGCCGAGGGAGCCTTTAAGATTTGACCGTAACCCCTAGAGTGCCATCATTGATTGCGAGAAAGGTCCACCCTTGATTGGGGAAACGAGCACGGGTACACATGAAAAGAGGGCTTTTTGACATCCCTTTTGAGGGACTTTGAGGATAGTTTCACACATCTTTCTTGAGCACAGCCCCTAGGGCGTATTGATTGCCAAATGAAGCAAAAGAATCCCTTGTTCTTGAGTCACATAGCCCCTAGGGCGTCACCATTTGTTGAGCAAAGAAAGAGTGACTCGTCCTCGTGTGAGGGAATAAACATGAGAGGATATGGCAAGAGCTACTCCATTTCTCGGGAGCCTTTCGGCGTACTTTAGAAGCACATACTTGAAGAAGCCTTGAAAACTGAGACACATGTTGTTGCTATTTGCTGCCCAAGCCAATTGACTAGCTAGGGATTATTTGTGCAACCTCGTGCCCTTTTATGATGGGCTTGTTCTCGGATGGATCTTGGTTACCACGGGCCTTCTTTTCATGAACTCAAAAATGCACACTGCTGGAGAATGATGCCAATAACCCAAAACAACCTTTGATGGTGCCATATCTTGTCGAGCTTTTTGCAATCCCAAAGTTGACTCGGTGGGGAATTGACTTGCTGAGGAGATTCAATGTAGAACTTGTCTTCTTTAGAGGCCGGGGATCTCCATTTCTCTTTCCCTTCTCTCTCTCACTCTCTCATTTTTTTATGACGCACCCTGTTTTTTGCCTAGACCGCCCTTTCGGGTTTTCAATCTAGCGGGCATCTCTTTTGCGTCTTCATCATTTTTTTTTTTTTTTGACTTAATTGATGAGGAAGTGTGCATTGACTCTAGCTGAGGAGATAAGACATGTGATTTTGCGGTGGAGACCTCTTGTCACTAAAGGTGAGTGACATTGACTTGACTAGGGAAGTGTCCCTAGTATTGACATGTATTTTTTATTGAATTGAATGACTCGCGAAGGAAAGTAAGTCATTAAGAGAGAAGAGAAGGAAAGCCCCAATTTGATTGCAAGAAATTGGGAGTATGCAGAAAGAATAGAAGTCCCTAGACTCGACAAGGAACGCGAAATGATTCCAAATCTAAGAAAGTTGTTCAATCTTTTTGGTGATTAAGTCATTGGCAAATGAATCGTACAAAGATGTCTTGACAAGTTCGAGATGAAGACCAATCACCATAACGCGCTAGGGCTAAACATATCTTCTTTCTTGCATGAGACCGGACCCGCAGGTTGCCTACGTTCCTCCAGTGTAGAGGCTCAGGTCACCGTAGTTCTTGTGGATTCTCCATTCGTCGTGATGGTATTGTTGCTTCGTAGCTTCGTCCTTTGTTGGTGGATGATGATGTTGATCTTCTTTGATTGAGGGGGATTTTATTATTATTATTTTTTTTTTTTAATCCCCCTTCGAAAACTTTGCTTAATGTCTCCATGGTTGTTGCTCCACCTTTCTTTGTCGCTTGATGTCTTGGATTTGATGTTGTCCCCTTCGTCACGATGTTTAGCCTCTAGGCGTTCAAGTGATGGCCTTCGTTCCAAAACTTGTTTAGACACTTTTTCATCATTTTGCCAAGAATTAGATTGAACAACTTGGAAGAGTGTATGAGAACGAGAACGACTTTTATTTAATGGTTGACTCAAAATTTAACATCGGACGAGAGAAAACATTAATGCACACAAAAGAGGACTTTTGACTCTTTTTTTTTTTTTATTCCTACTACTAGGTAGAGAAAGAGAAACGGAGATTGTTGTCGTCGTCCTCTTTGTTGAAGCCCCATTTCAAAACCAAGCCACTTCTTTGATGAGTTGCTCTTCACCCATGGTAAATTCGCCGTTGTCGATCAAATCTTGGATGATGTTTCGGAGAAGGAAGCACCCTTCGGTAGTGTGGCCACTATGCTTGTGGTAGCCGCACCATTCACTATGTGCATGATTCTTTAGTATCGCCTTCGTCTTGTACCCCTCCAAAGGTTTGATCTTCCCTCTTGCCACCAAAATTTCAAATGCCTCGGCTTGGGTTACTCCTAGGAGAGGAGTGAAAACTCGGTTGTTGGTGGTACCTTTGTAGCTTTTGAGGGTCGGGCCACTTGAGCATGCTTTATCATTGAACTTTGCTTTGCTGTCGGTGAGCTCTTGCAAACGGGCTTTGAGTTCGGAAACCTCTTCCTTGTGAATTCTTCTTTCATGATCAAGACGGGCCTTGAGTTCGGAAACCTCTTCTTTGTGAATCCTCTTGTCGATATCGAAACGGGCTTGCCACAAATTGTCTTTACGGCGGGCATCCTCGACAATCCTATCCATTTGTTCCCCCATTGATTTCATTATGTTGAGTAACCCTTTGTTGGACACGAAATCATTTCCACCGTTGTTGTTGTTGCCGTTGGAAGCCATTGGACCTATTGGAAGAACACGGTTGATCTTAGGTTGGCCCACAAACACCTTTTGAGTAATATGTTTAAACCCACAAACAAGGAAAAAGACTCAACCACATAGAGAAAAAATGACTTCTTTTTTTTATTTTTATTTACAAAGTCGGAAGGATGGAGTCCTTTTTGGGGTTTCTAGAAAAAATAGTGGAATCGTCACACTAGTATATAGACCTTCTCGCGGTCCCATATACTCATCGGATTCCACCACGCTTGTGATACCTACATGTGACGGGATTAAACTAAATTAATGTAGTAAATCATACATGCGGGGACGGATTTTTTATTTTCGTCCAAGATAACCACTTTTGGGGATGGAGTTTTATTTCGTCCATTGCAACAAGTTGGCATGTATGATTTGAAGACATTAGTTTAGGGAAATCTCGGTACATGAAAACCGACTTGAGTCACGGAGTGTTAGACCTTAAACTAGAATTGTGTGGTTTGTGCTCGGCTTGAATATGAGGCTTAAAGGTCACCCCCGGCATGTAGTCGTGAACTACGCCACGGGCTGAGGTTTACCGCTTCGGAAGAGTCAAGGTCGGGTGGAGCTTGAAACTTCTTAGGACGGGCCTCGACGGGTTTGGGGTTGGACTTGTGCGACTCGATTGTGAGCAATTGATAGGAATTGTGCGAGTAGTGTGAGGTCTAACAAGTGACAAAATATTTTTTTTTCAAAAGAAATAAAAAAAACAAATAATCACATAATTACATCTTTCGAATCACCCGTGTGACCGATAAAAATAAACAGAAAGTAAAAACTGTTTTGTGCAGGCCCGGTGCCCACACACTGTCAAAACCACTCTGTTCTGTGCAGTGTTCTGTTTCTGGAAAATGCCCAGAAGCGCGCGCGTTAGGATGCCTACTCGGGAAGCGCGCGCGCTAGACAAAGAGGGGCAGAGGCGCCCGCACCTGCATCTGGGTGACAACCTGTAAATCAGCGGGTTCAAGGGATTGCCTTGACCCTAAATAAAAATGCTTTCCCCTGCAGAATTTGTTAGCACAGAAACATGGAATGGAAGGACAAGAAGGAAGACGGGCGATTCTGGTAATTGGGGTCGGACGCGTGCGCTTTAGGCCAAGGAGGCCAGACGCGCGCGCTTCCCACCCTTTTTACCAGAATGCCCAGAAAACAGTAATAAGAACACCAAAAGTTAACAACGCAAGTTTAACCCTCTAAATCACCCCCAGCAGAGTCGCCACTGTAGATACCCCGGGGAACCACGGCTTAGCTAGAGCGGTGAATTATCCTAGGATGTCTAACTTGTTTTTAGATTGTTCAGAGTCGCCACCTATGTTTTTAAAGGAACATAAGAAAAACCTAGAAATAGCCTAATTTATGTACAAAACAAGAGATTCGGGAGAGAAGGGTTCGGGGGTTAGGTGACGGAGTGGGAAGTACTTAAACACCCACTCCGCCCGCTTACGCAGGTCTTGCTACTATTGGTGTTCTAATATTTACATGTCCTTCAATTAATTAAATAGAAATGTGCTAACAATTGTGATGAGAAGAAAAGAGGAAATAAAGGGGAAATAAAATAGAATTGTTTTGTTTATTTAATGATAAAGATTACATGTAACAAGTAATTTTAAAGAATTACATTAAGAGATGAAGAGAAATTAACATGGTGAATTAAAGTTAAGATTAAAATGTAGGGAGATAACCTTAACTAACTTCAATATGTGAAGTAGTCATGTTGGTCATGTCCCATTAATGGGGATTGCATACATCAAGAAGAAGAAAACAAAGGAAGAAAATGGAGTTGTACCTTGAGAAAGAGGACTTGGAACCTTGACTTGAAAGTGTTGTTGTTGTAATGAAATTGTTGTAGAACAATTTGTGTAGAGTCTTGTTACTAAGAACTCTTGTTGGAAGAATTTGTGTATAATGTAGTTGGTGAATCAAGGTTGGAGTCCAAAAAGAAGTCCCTTTCCAAGGTAGAAGATGATGGTTTTTATAGGTAAAAAAAGAGAGGGAAATGATGGAGGGAAATTGGTCATCCATGTGAAATGGAATTGACCAATCAAAAATAAGATAAATAAAATAATAAATAAATAAAAGAAATAAAAGAAAATCAAATAAAATAAAAAGGAAATATTTTGTTTTAATGAAAAGGCTAGAAGTGTGGGATTGGGAGTTAATGAGAAAAGGGGGGATGAATGTGGATGTAAAAAGATGGTTTTTGTGATCAAGAAAAGATGTTTGTAAATAAGAAAGGGAGGGAAATAAGGTGCAATCCGTTACTGCCAAAGTGGGAAGCGCGCGGGTCCGGCTTTTGGGGTGGGACGCGCGCGCGGCTCACTGGCAGTGCCGGAGGCGCCCGCGGGTAAAAAATGACAGAATGACAGAATGACCCTAAAAGTTAACTCTGTTATGCAGTTTAGTCCAAAACTAACGGAATCAGTTAGGAACTTAACCGAAGTAACAGAAATTAATGAAAATAAGTTAAATAAAAATACTTTGTGTGCAATCGGGGTGAGAGGTCCAAGGCGGGGTGTCTACACTAGGTAATTTACTAAAGATATTCTTTCCAAGTATTCAACCTCTTCTTCAAGACTTTTCAAGAGGTTCTCTTTGAAGGATATTATAGGTAAAATGTCTTGACTTTATTCTTCTTCTTCTTCTTCTTCTTCTTCTTCTTCTTCTTCTTCTTCAATCAAATGTGCAATCACCCCAAAACCATTTGGGACATGACACCAATGGCCCTTTCATTACATTGAATTGGCCTAGGAGTTATCTCCCTACATTTTAAACAAAAAAACCCTTATTTTATCATTATTCAAATAGGAAGAACACATTTATCTTTAAAGTGAATTATGAACAAACAAGACTGACTTTGCTCGGGCGAAATGGGTGTTTAAGTGTTGGTAGTGGTGCCCTAGGCACGTTTAACAAACGTTGTAATTGTTATCATTTATTTCATATCAATAAAGAGATGTTTTGATTATTATTGTTGTTCATGTTTAATTATAATAATCTCCGTCCCTAGTACTTGTTAAGCACTAGTATAAAGGCTAAATGATCATGGGATGATCATGTTAGATTTATAGGTACTTGTTTGGAACAAGGTACTGGACATGACCCGCTTTATGAGATTTATGTCATGGTCCATGTCGTACATATATCTCATATTAGTTATGTCATTTGAATCCTCAGACATGAAGTTATTATAGTCTTCCACTTGATAAACATTATGTTTGACATATTCAAACGCTACTTTTAACCGAGTAGTTATAAAGGGTATGATTGGCATAATCGGATTCACGTAGGGAAGAATAATAAGCTAAATGGATTTGTCCCTCTTCGGAGAGATATCAAGCTTGGGCCTCTCGTAGGAATGATGTTGATGAAATGTTCGGCCGGACTCAAATGAATTGATTGGATCAATGACATTTGGATTATCAACATATTCGGAATCGAGAAAGTATTGAACAAAACAAGTTGACTCTTTGACCATGACTTGTGTTCAATGATATCGTGGACAAAAGGATTATGACATATTCTAAAGGAATGCGAACTTGTATCTAAGTTATACTATTTGGGTAGGTATGACGGTTTGCTAGAACCTAATCATATCTTATGGTTTCATGTTTGAACCCATTGCCAACTTAGTATAATCCTAGAGGGTCACACACAATAGAACGAATCTTTAAAAGGACTACATTGGAATTTTGGAAATTCTGGACATTCTGAGAAGTGTGCGACCGCACAGTATGGACTGGGCGGCCGCACAATTATCTCAGTTTTGTACCAGTTTTGCTTCAGATAGTTGTGCGACCGCACAGAGGGTTTTGGGCGGCCGCACAGTGCTGTCGGGTGGCAGATTCCTAATTTGATTAGGAAACGAATTTTGGACGGATTTTGACACAAGTTTCCTATTTGGAATAGGTCATACTTGTGTATAAAAGACCAAATTCGGCCAGCACTCAAGGCCAATGATTTTGTGAGTCTCAAAGAGTTTGAGAGAGAGTTTATTTTGTTCTAAGACATCTTTGGTCGAAGAACAAAATAATACACAAAAGAAAAATTCCATATAGTCATATCAAATTGTGAAAGTGTGTTTCATAATTGTTGGTCTAGCAACCAAGATCAAAGAAGCTCCTTTGATATTCGTTCGAAGTGTGGATACCGCTAGAGGGTGAAAATCATCATCTTCAAAGTTCGTGTTCAAGCTTTGTGATCGTGATCAAGTCTTCAAACCTCCACCAAAGACCAAGAGAATTTGATAGCCATCAAGGGTTAGTTTATTCTTTATTCTTATATTGTATTTGATTTAATCATATGAACGGATCTATGGGCTTTGGGTTTCAAAATTTTAAATGCTAAATTCTGCTGCGCATGTTAGATCGAAACCCAACAGTGGTATCAGAGCCCCGTTCATGTTGATTATTTCAATACCTAGATCATGTTATGTGTATATAAATTGTTTATGTGCCTTGCATGATATGAATATTGGAATATGTGATGTTTATGTGTTATGTGATTTTATGTGGTTTATTGTTTTGCAACTTTAATCGCACGATTCAATCGCAATAAATAAATTATGGTGGATTAAGAATTGTTGGTTATTAATTTTTGATTGGATCAAAGTTTTAATAATCGGGGAAAAACAATTTTGAGACAAAATTTTCGAACTTAAAATTCTGCACATTCTGATTGAACCGGGCGACCGCACGGAATATACTGGGCGGCCGCACGGTTTTTGGGCGACCGCACAGGTCTTTTGGGCGGCCGCACGCCAAGATCAGAATGTCTGATTTTGCTCAAAAATCAGAATTTGGAATTTTCGAGAGGTTCAACAAAACCAGTACAGAACCAATCCAGACCTGCTGATCTGGAATGGGTTTTGGGTAGTTGGTTTGTGTGTGGATTTTGGGGTTTGATTTTCCTATTTGTTTTAGTCTTGTGATTCCTAGATTGGTTCAAGGTTTGGATGGCTAATCTGCGTTGATCGAGATTGTGTTTCCCAAACTTGATCGCAATCAAAGTTTCAAAGATAAAACGAAGTTAGAATTATGAAGAGTTCATAATTGCTAAAATTGAGAAACAAAGTTCTTGATTCAATGATTGGAGATCCATGTGGAATTGTGAATGCAATTGGCCTACGTTCATCGAGGCCATCTATTGCTTAGTTTCGGCCACATGGACTACTTTCTTGGTTTCTTGAATTAGTGCGGGATTGTGGTTGCCTAATGGCTTAGTTCGACCGCACTTCTTGTTGTCTTGATTTGGAGATAATGACCAAAGTTGAAATGGTCTCATCCTCATAATTATAGAGAAACTAATGACACATAAATATTATGCTTAAATTAATGGAGATTAATTTAGTGCCTAAACTTGATGTGTAACATGTTTATATTATGTGCTCATAAATGTGTTATATGCTACATGTGATGAACCTTCAAAGAAAGTTTTAAGTCTTTTATTGCCATGCCATGATTAAAACACTTGTTAGTACATAAGTGACTCTAATGTAGATTCGCCCTAGCGAGATGCATTAAATTAATTTATGTATGAGCAAGATAGATAATGTGGGCACGCCCTAGCGGGACACATTACTATGCGTTTAAAATGGTTAGACTTATGGGCGTCAAAACAGTTTTGGGCCTAGGCAAAGATGAGGTTTAACATGCTTTTGAAATTGGATTTCTTAAAGAATCTCATAAAAGGAACTAAGAGTCATATGAGATATGATTGACAAGAGTTGTCTACCTAATTAATTTGATTTTGTGTAATCTGCCTTAGCGGACTTGAAATTAAATTAAAGTTGGATCTTAACCCATTTAAATTATATTATACAATGGATGTATATGAAGGTTATATAATTTAGTGGGAGTATTTTGTTTGAAAAATACATTATCTCTTTAATGAAAATCGGTACTTATTAAATTTTGGAAATTTTTGCATATTTGTAGATAATGACTAATAACACTCAATCAATGTCGTTGCGATCGATCCTTGAGAAGGATAGCTCGAAGAGAATGGTACCAACTTTATGGATTGAATCCGTAGCATAAGAATCGTTCTTAGGCAAGAAGATAAGTTGTACATTCTCGATGGGCCTCTCCCCGCTGAACCACCGCCTACTGCCCCTAGGGTAGAAAGAGACAATTACAAGAAACATCGTAATGATTCTAGAGATGTAAGTTGTCTCATGCTTGCCGCTTTGTGTTCAAAACTCCAACAAAGTTTGGACATTTGGAAGCCTATGAGATAGGCGTGGAGTTGAGAACCATGTTTCAAGAGCAAGCTAGGCAAGAGAGGTACAAGACCATTGTTGCATTCACTACTAGTAAAATGAATGAAGGGCAACAAGTGAGTCCTCACTTTCTTAAAATGAAAGGTTATGTAGAGCACCTTGAGAAACTTGGCTATCCAATCCCATTGGAGCTAGCCACGGATCTCATTCTTAATTCATTGCCTAAAAGTTATAATCAGTTTGTGATGAATTATAACATGCATGGAATGGATAAGAATCTCTCTGAGTGCATGGGATGCTCAAAACTGCAGAGATGAAAATTGTGGAGAAAGGTTCTCC
>JAOWBW010002058.1:0-76137 GCA_026119855.1 Campanula takesimana
ATAAGACAATAAAAGGTCAGAATATCTGGTTCATCAACCTCATGAAAGTGCTAGGGGCATTAGATAGCCCGAATGGCATGACACAAGCCACTCATAAAGTCCATCCTTGCTCTTGAAAGCTGTCTTCCACTCATCCCCAGGTCTGATCCGAATCTGATGGTACCCACTGCGCAAATCCAGTTTTGTGAACACCCTAGAACCGGATAACTCATCAAGCATGTCTTCTAAACGAGGGATAGAAAATCTATACTTGATGGTGATCTTGTTGATGGCCCTGCTATCAACAGACATACGCCCCTGATTACCCTTCTTCGACACAAGAAGGATTGGTACTGCACATGGGCTCATACTCTCCCCGATAAACCCCTTCCGCAGCAAGTCTTCAATCTTCTCTCTAACTATCTCATTATCCTTAGGGCTCATGCGATAATGTGGAAGATTTGGAAGACTAGATCCCGGAATCAAGTCAAATCTGATGCTGAATGTCCCTCATAGGAGGGAGCGCATTGGGCAACTCGTCAGAAATCAACTCCTGAAACCCTGCAAGAAGCTCTTCAATATCCCTTGGTAACCGATCTCCACACTATCAGAACCCAACAGCACCTTAATAATTATCGGACAAAAATACCCTGCCTCTTCAATAGCTGCTGTAAGATCCTTTTCGTTCTGTATTAGCATTACAACCAGTTCGTCTTTTCTCAACCTGTTTTCTCAAAACGCATAACAGGAGCTATAGCAATTTATGATTATCCCATTTAAAAATCAACAAATTATCCTTACCCCGATAAGTAAGTCGTGGTCATATTGCCATGGGCGACCAAGCAATATATGACAGACATCATAGTCAAACACACACACAAAACCTCCTCCTATAGTGTTTGTCAATAGAATTAGGGACCCTGCAAGTCCGTGTTACCCTAAGTTCTGAACCTTTATTCACCCATCCCAAGCTATAAGGTTTCTCATGAGGGCTCAGTTTTTAATCCTAGAAATTCAACCAATTTCTGCGAAACTAGATTTTCAGTGCAACCACTACAAGAAAAAATGGCTTTTACTGGCATCGATATAGGTGGCATTAAGCTAAAAATGCCACAATATGTATATTTACTGACGGTTAGAAAATAGTGGCATTGGAGATTTAGATTTAGTGGCATTTAATAATTCTAGTGGCATTATGAATTGCCATTATATAGTCATTAAATGTCATTAATTTCCTTAGTGGCATCAATAGAGATGGCATTAGGCTAATGCCACTGGCTAAAAACGTGCACTTATTTGCAATTGAGTGGCATATTGAGGGCATATTTGAATGCCTCTAAAACCCCATATTCTTGTAGTGAACCATTATCAAAAATCAAATTACATACCTTGTTCTTAACAAAACAGTGTGCTCGGAACAGATTCTTCCGTTGTCCATCATTCTTAGAAGTTAGCAGCATCTGTTGAAGCACAAATCCGGCTCGCTCCTCAGATTCCTCTTCAGCGAATTCGACCCCTTCATACTCATTATTCTCATCTTCTTCCTCCTTGTCCCCCTCTTCCAGAATCGCAACAGTTCGCCTAGTGGGGCAAACGTTGGATCTGGACCCTGTCCACCACAACGAAAACACTTATCCTCTGTTGGTTTAGCATAAGGATTAGCTGCTTTCTGTGCTGGAGTTTTGCTTCCGCAGAACTGCCAGTATTGCCAGTACCCTTAGTCTGCGAGGTTGGGTCCTTACTCGTTGTCCCTTTCTCCTTATCAGTCCCTGCTTCAGAACTACCCTGCGGAACCCATTTGCAAAAAAGAGGGTTAAAGTTTTTCGAACCCGATTTCTCCATGAGTTCGGCCTTCAAAGCCAGAGTGGAAGCGTCCGTCAAAGTCCACCCTTGATGTAATCCCATCTTCTCTTGTATCGAACTTTTCAGGCCATTAATGTAGCGGCAACCTTCTGATCCTCGGTCTCTTCAATCTCAACCCGCGCTGTATACCTTTGAAATTCTGTAGTATACTCATCAACTGTTACTCTGCCTTGCACACAATTGAGATACAGTTTATACAAGATCTGTTCATAATCTGCCGGTAAAAACCTCTCAGAAATCAACTGCTTCATGCGCCTCCAAGTTTTAACTGGCCCCCTTTCCTTGCCGTCGTCTCTGTCCTGCGAGTTTGTCCCACCAAACTGCAGCAGTACTCTTCAATTGGATCGCCACCATCTTTACTTGTTTATTCGCAGGTACCTCCATAACTTCGAAAAAGCGATCAACATCATTCTGCCAATCTAGAAAATCTTCAATCCCCATGGTTCCATAGAAATAAGGAATATCGGCCTTAATTCTATAATCATGGCGGTGTCGATTATTACCCTGATCTAGTTCCTCATCATGAACAACCTCTTCTTCGGAACTGGACTCTTCATCATCCCGATTCTCTGCCCGTTGAGGACGTCGAACTGGATCTCTAACTGACGCAGCACGGAAGCGGTATTCGTGAATAGCAAACGCTAAACACAAGAGTTTACCAACAATAAACCCTAGAAAAAATAAAATCTGGAATCCACCATAGAATAAGAGAAAATCTCTTAACAATTGCAAAGCAATCAAAATTTTATTGAATAAAGTCTAATTTTCATAATACACTTTTAGGCCTATTTTATAGTGCCCATAAAACTTGAAAAATGATTTAAAACCTTATAGAATTAACCCTAACCTATATGGTAACCTAAGAGGACCCAAAAATAGCAAAATCACTCCTAATCCTACTCTAAAACCCTCTTTAAATGACCTATCAAAATTAATGACGAAAATAACAAATAAAATACTAACTAAAATACTAACTAAATCCTAAATATTAATAAAATATCAATATAATTAATATATTTGACCCAGTCAAATACCCGTCCTACATCATTCACTTCTTCTTCAAAAGAACTCGTCCCCGAGTTCATCTCGGAGGCTTGGAAAGTTCCGTCCCACTTGAATAAATATTTTGAGTAGATCTGCTCTTTAAGCACAATTCGAGGCAATCTATACGGAATTATGTTCATGAATTCAGATCTGCAAGGAGCTCCAGTTTTGATCTGACCCATGGCTAAACCAACTGAGAGGTCTGCAATGAAAGTATCCTCCGTTTCACCACTTCTGTGGCTAGCCATGAACCCCCAACCAGCACGTTTTGATATTTTCACAACTTCAATGCTTTCAGTCACTGACCCAATTTTATTCACCCTCAAAAGAAGAGCATTGCATGCCTTTTCCTTGATTGCTTTCTCCACATGCTTTGGATTAGTGACAAGGAAATCATCACCAACAATTTGAACCTGCTCACCAATTTCCTCCGTCATCTTTGCATAATGCTCCCAATCATCTTGATCAAATGGGTCCTCTATGGATACTATGGGGTAGTCTTCTACAAATGACTTGTACACATTCTTTACACTATCCCCCGATATCTTTTGCGACCCATCATTATTCTCTTCCTGGAAGTTCAAATCATAGGTCTTATCCTTGTTATCGTAGAACTCAAACGCAGCAACATCCATTCCATCATCAACAACCAAATTCTCTTGTACTTCACAAATAATATCTGTCTCCTCCGAAGCCTCTACTTCTTTGAAACTTTCATTTAAAACTCACCAGTAAAGGACGGTATATCCGCCCTCATCTTGGTACGAGCATCTCGATTTTCTGCCCCTTGAGGACGTCGATCCTGTCTCTCTTACCACCACGGTTCTGATTAGCATTAGCGTTTTGACCTTGTTTAGCAGCCACCAACGCTTCAATCTGCGTTGTCAAAGCAGCAATAGCGGTGGTTATGCCAGCGATATCTGCTTTTATTCCTCCATAACGATTCAATAATGAAACAAACAGGATAAGGATAAGGCCTGCTCTGATACCAACTGACGCAGAACGGAAGCGATATTCGTGAATATCGAACTAAACACAAGAGTTCACAAGCGATGAACCCTAGAACACAATAAATCTGGAATCCACCAGAAAAGAGAAGAAAATCTCCATGAACAAAGTTCAATTTATAAATAAAAGTTGTAACCCTAGAACAATGAAAGAAAAGAGTATTTATACTCCTAATAAAATAACATAACCTAAACAAAACAATAATCCCGAAATTAACCTAAGTAGTCTGCGCCTAAAACAATAAAACGTAAACTGGGAATTCTTCCCGACATTCCAGGCGGGCGCCTGGTGTAAACCAGGCGGGCACTTGCTTTGTCCAGAAACTCACTCCCGAAAACACCCCCAAGTAGGCGGGCGCTTGTGTGAGGCTACAGGCGGGCACCTGGAATGCTGCTTGCACTGGTCGGGTCTCATACTACATCACCATTCATGCTAGGCGTACCCGACCTGAAAATGAGTTTATTAGGACTTTACCAAAATACAAGGACTTTATAGGAATTAGAAACCTTGCAAAGACTTGTCCCGGATTCCCAAAATATCTCATTTATGGCAAAATCTATCAAAATAGGTAACAAATGGTTTCCTTAAAACCATGCAGAAACCCTAGCTTAAGAATCAAGTCAGCCTGCAACCTTGGCCACGCGGCCAACATTGCTGCGCGTTGATCTTGGCCACGCGGCCACTCTTGTCACGGCTTCAACCATGGCCACTCTATGACATACGCATCCTAGATCGATCGCGATTGGCGGAAGCCTCGGCGTTTCTGTTTGCGAGAGATCCAGCATCTATTATTTTAGCACTTCCTAATATTTGCTTAGGATTCGTATGGTTGTAGAGACTTCGGCGCCTTTATGACATACGCATCCTAGATCGATCGCGATTGGCAGAAGCCTCGGCATTTCTGTTTGCGAGAGATCCAGCATCTATTATTTTAGCATTTCCTAATATTTTCTTAGGATTCGTATGGTTGTAGAGACTTTGACGCCTCTATGACATACGCATCCTAGATCGATCGTGATTGGCAGAAGCCTCGGCGTTTCTGTTTGCGAGAGATCCAGCATCTATTATTTTAGCATTTCCTAATATTTGCTTAGGATTCGTATAGTTGTAGAGACTTTGGCGCCTCTATGACATACGCATCCTAAATCGATCGTGATTGGCAGAAGCCTCGGCGTTTCTGTTTGCGAGAGATCGCTGCATCTATTATTTTAGCATTTCCTAATATTTGCTTAGGATTCGTATGGTTGTAGAGCTTCGGCGCCTCTATGACATACGCATCCTAGATCGATCGCGATTGGCAGAAGCCTCGGCGTTTCTGTTTGCGAGAGATCCAGCATCTATTATTTTAGCATTTCCTAATATTTGCTTAGGATTCGTATGGTTGTAGAGACTTTGGCGCCTCTATGACATACGCATCCTAGATCGATCGTGATTGGCAGAAGCCTCGGCGTTTCTGTTTGCGAGAGATCCAGCATCTATTATTTTAGCATTTCCTAATATTTGCTTAGGATTCGTATGGTTGTAGAGACTTCGGCGCCTCTATGACATACGCATCCTAGATCGATCGCGATTGGCAGAAGCCTCGGCGTTTCTGTTTGCGAGAGATCCAGCATCTATTAGGGTTCGTATGATTGTAGAGACTTCGGCGCCTCTATGACATACGTATCCTTGATCGCTCGTGATTGGCAGAAGCCTCGGCGTTTCTGTTTGCGAGAGATCCAGTACCTATTATTAGGATTCGTATGATTGTAGAGACTTCGGCGCCTCTATGACATACGTATCCTTGATCACTCGTGGTTGGCAGAAGCCTCGGCGTTTCGTTAGCATAATCGGCAGGAGCCCTGGCGATCCTGATTGCGTTTACCATTCCATCTTGGGATTATTTAGACAACGTAGTCTTTATTTTTCCCAAATGACTTCATTTCCTAACGAATGTTCGTTCTTCATACAGGATAGTGCCCGTAGGTTTATTATCCATAGCAGAAGTCCGATGGCTCGCTTTTCCCTAATCGCTCTGAACTACGACCGGCTTGATTCCTCGGAGGATACGTAGGAAACCTGAAAAGGTTCAGCCACCCGACCGACGCGGTCATCTCTCATCCCCAGCAGAAGACGTTGCTCCCCATTAGAGGACAATCATTCTCAATTTCCCCATCAGATTTGAACTACGTTTGGCTTGATTCCCCCGCGGATACGTAGGTCGCCTGTCAAGGTCCAGCCGTTCCCTTACCTTTCATCTGTTTTGAAACTCATGTTTCAGACGGATCCTTCTTTTATCGTCGACCCCACATTGCCTTGCAAGAAGCGTCGCCGAGGGGATACTGTTAGTACCCGACCTGAAAATGAGTTTATTAGGACTTTCCCAAAAATACAAGGACTTTATAGGACTTAGAAAAAACCTTGCAAAGACTTGTCCCGGATTCCCAAAATATCTCATTTATGGCAAAATCTATCAAAATAGGTAACAAATGGTTTCCTTAAAACCATGCAGAAACCCTAGCTTAAGAATCAAGTCAGCCTGTAACCTTGGCCACGCGGCCAACATTGCTGCGCATTGATCTTGGCCACGCGGCCACTCTTGTCACCGGCTTCAACCATGGCCAGGCGGCCAACCTTGCGCTGGATGATCCTGACCATCAGATCTTCCCATCAGTTTACTATATAAACCAATTCCATTCCATTGGTTTAGGACCCGAATTTGAGAGTTCTTAAACACAATTTTGCTCTCTAATTAGCATTCAAACCTCCAAGAAGATCAAGGTTTATTTCTTGCCAATATAGGTAAGTTTTCTAACTTATTTCTTCACGTTCTTGCATTATTTCTAATGTAGATCTTTAATATTCATGTTCTTGCATGTTTTATTCATAGTTTCTTCATATGCTTCGCATGTTCATTCATATGTTCATATATGTTCTTCATATGTTCATCGTGTTCATAGATTAAAACCTTATTTATGCTATATTTAGGGTTGCGATCTTCATGTTTGCATGTTATTTCATAGCCGATGATGATCTAGGGTTCATCGACCCAAGGATGATCTAGGAACTACTTCTAAACCCTAATCTTTAGGTAATTCCCCCCTCATTATGCATGATCCCGATTCTACTGCCTATTCTAAATTCTTCTCGAACTACGCTGACCTGAGCTTCTCACATTGAGAGGAACGTAGGCAATCTTCGGATCCGGTCTCAAACACTAACACACTACTAACACATTCATCATGATAGAAAGACCGATCATTCGGGCAATAGGAGTGATAACGTCCAATATTCTTCTCTTGTTGTAATTTGACCCCCGAACCCATTAACATGCTTTTCTCAATGTTTTGGCTATAATTAAAACGGCGTGGCGACTCTCATAATTTCAATGTTGCAATGAATATCTCAAATTCAAAACACACGTATTCACAGTGGCGACTCTGCTGGGGAATTGCTTTGAAACTTTTTCAAACTTAATGGGTCTAACTTTCGTCACATCATGATGCTTGCCATGTTTACACATGCACACATTTTCTATGTTTACACATGCACCCTACACACACCTGCCATGTTTACACATGCACCCTACACACACCTGCCATGTTTACACATGCACACACTTGCCATGTTTACACATGCACATACTTGCCATGTTTACACGTGCACCTCACACACACTTGCCATGTTTACACATGCACACACCTGCCATGTTTACACATGCACACACTTGCCATGTTTACACGTGCACCTCACACACACTTGCCATGTTTACACGTGCACACACTTGCCATGTTTACACGTGCACCTCACACACACTTGCCATGTTTACACATGAACCTCACATACTTGCCATGTTTACACATGCACCCTACACACACTTGCCATGTTTACACATGCACACACTTGCCATGTTTATACATGCACCTCACATACTTGCCATGTTTACACATGCACCCGTGCACCCCGCAATGTTAATACTTGTACTTTGTTGATACTTGTACTTTGTATATACCTTGTATCCTTGTACGTTTGTTATTTTCGTCTTAGTATTAGGGTCAAACAAAACTCTGCTATGCTCCCTTGTACGTTATTTTCCTTCTCCTGCATTGCATTGCATGGCATCATTCAAACATTCAAAACTTCTCTCTTTTCTCCTTAAAAAGAATTAGTTTCTTGCCACACACTACCACTAGTCCATGTCAGCACTGCACAGGTCCCTACTACCCGGAGTATTCGATGTGCAGGAATTTGTGTGCTACTGCCTCACATTTTTGAGTCACTCGTCTACTCCACTCACCGTGTACGTTCTGCGAGCGGTGGGAACCTTTAACCTAACCCGTGTCAACCCACACATAGAGTTTAGGACACTCCTCGGACCACCCATTTAGGATGTAAATAAATGCAAAACTTTTCGCAAAATAAAATATGCATTGCATCTAGGCGACCTCTAAGGTCCATCGCTCATCCGTTGGGCCATCATTGCGATCCATTTGGGTCTACCCTTCATCTCGACCCGCTCTGGCTAAAATCCCACCATCCTTTGGCCTCTTAGGACAATCTTATCTACCTTTGACCTCCTAGGTCAACCATTGACCGCCTAGGTCAACCTTCCCAACCTTTGACCTCATAGGTCAACCTTATCTACCTTTGACCTCCTAGGTCTACCCTTGACCTCCTAGATCAACCCTACCACCTTTGCCCCCCTAGGTCAACTTTATCCGCCTTTTACCTCTTAGGTCTACCCTTGACCTCCTAGGTCAACCTTATCACCTTCGACCTCTTAGGCCAACCTTTGACCCCATATGTCAACCTCATCCGCCTTTGACCTCTTAGGTCAACCTTTGACCCCCTAGGTCAACTTAATCATCTTTGACCTCTTAGGTCAACCTTTGACCTCCTAGGTCAACCTCATCCTCCTAGGTCAACCTTTGACCCCCTCGGTCAACATTATCACCCGTTGACCTCTTAGGTCAACCTTTGACCTCCTAGGTCAACCCAATCACCTTCGACCTCTTAGGTCAAACTTGGACTCCTAGGTCAACCTTATCCGTTTTCGACCTCTTAGGTCAATCTTTGATCCCATAGGTGAACCCAATTACCTTTGGTCCTAACCCGCTTTGGTCAAACCGTCATCTTGACCCACCTAGGTCATTATTTGACCCACCATCATCCAGACCAACCTAGGTCAACCCGTTTAGGTCCACACACCATCCTTGACCCATTTTGGTCAACTTGTCCATCTTAGGTTAAAACTACCCCTTCACCTTTGACCCGTCAAGGTCACCCCGTGACCCACTTAGGTCGACTTACCTATCTTGGATCCATCTAGGTCAATCTCCAACCTTCCTTAGTCCACCAACCCGAATAGGTCAACCTTAGACCCGCTTAGGTCAAACCATGTCTATCCCGCTTAGATCATCCCATAGGCAAACCGCTACAACCCGCTATCTTGATTCATTCACCATATAGGTCAATCCAACCCTTCTCATTTAGGTCGACCTATCCTTTACCCATCTAGGTCAACCCACCATTATCGTCGCATCCTAGCTTGAACCATTTCTTGTCTCAAACCTTAGGTCAAACCTTAGGTCAAATTTAGGTCAAACCTTAAGTCAAACCTTACCCGATTCCTATAGGTCTTCCTCACCCATGCTTGACTAAAGACCGAGTCATCTCCCTCTTTTTGACCCCTATAGTCATCTCTCGCCTCTTTTTTAAAAGTCTAACTTGATTCGAACTACGGCGACCTGAGCCTCTTATTGTGTGGGACCTCTTCCTCATGATAAGGGGAACGTAGGCAACTTCGGCCGGTCAAACTTTCAATTTTTTACCAAACGCATTTCAAAAAATGTGGAGACCGACTCTTTTCCAAAAAATGATTTTTATAACGATGCCTTATCATTAAATACGAATCTAATTCTTTCATGACATAGAGTTCTGCATCATGTCGGCTGCAAGGAACATCAAAGTTGCAACTGAAGCTGCTACCCAAGATCCCGAGACAATCCTCTACACCGGTACTGCTCTCAGTAAGCAAGCATCCTGCTTCGAAGCCATCCTCGATGAACAAGCAATCCACTTTAAGGCCATTCTCAACGAGCAAGCAACACACCTTCAGAAGGAGATGCATAAGACCCTAAGAGATATCGAGAGGCGCCATTTGTCTGACATTCGTGGCATTTATGATTACCTCAGTCGAGTTCTCCCTCTTGCTCAATGTCAACACCCGTACGCTCCTCAAATATACGGGCCGCCACAGACTGTCCCCGTCGGGATGCCTCCTATGACTACTCATCAACAAGGGGTGCCGGTACCTAAATCACCCTCAAAGACAGTTCGTGAAAGGAAGGACGAGCGCGAATTCGACGACATAGGTATGCCGTTAGCCAAACTCTTCAAAAGTCTAGTTCAAGCCGGCAAGTTGTCTCCTTTGATCAACTATGAACCATGTAGGGTGAAGCAATGCTTGGATCCCTCCAAACACTGCCAATACCACCAGTACATTGGGCATGACCCCGAAGATTGCGTCCAATTGAGGAGAAAGATTCAAAGCCTCATTGACAGCGGAGCCATCACCCGCCAACGGAATACATGGGCATGTGCAAAAGAGGAAATTGGGGCTACCTCCTTTAAATAAAAGAAAAGAAAAGGGTCATTCAGTCTTCGTAGGTTCTAGAGTGTCCTTAGTCAAAAGTCCACCTTGGACGATTTTTGTTTCTCTAAGTAAAAGTCCACCCGGACTAGTCAGTTTAAATCTTTTAGTTCCAATAAAAAGGTCTTTATTTCTTTTCTTTTCTCTCTAGACTTGAGACATAAGCTTGCATATATCAATTTCATGAAAATTGTCTTATTCACCATTTTCGCTTGATTGCTATATCTTTATATGATGAATTAATCTTAATCTTACTCACTAATGATGACTCATTAAAAGGTAAATGGACCCACAAACCATTCACATAACTAAGTAAACGATTAATATCGAAATAACAAATGCTTCGATCAATTGGGATGAACGAATCACTTTCCCTTCTCTCTACATTCTACCCCCATACACTCTCTCTATACACTCACCCCTTGTACACACTTCATGTACACTCTCTATATACACCTTCTCCCATACACTATCCTCATACGCCTCTCATCCCACCATTAGACCCCTTTTTATAAGGTCGTGACAAAGAAATGGACTGCGGTTGCTCATCATCAAATAGACATCCATGCTGTCACAATTTAAAGGGTTGGTTTGTTCCCATCATGAGGACTACATGCCGTTACACTGGGGCTGTCCGTATTCCATCGCAAATATAAGACAAGTGCATGAAGTCATTCATTGGTGCACGTGATAATCCAATGGAGCTCTACCGGTGAAAATCAAGGGGCTAGGATGCCCGCCGCCAGCAAAAGGCCGCTTGAACTATAAGGAAGCTACCTCGCAATCGAGAGAGGCGAAAGCAAACTAGGGGCTTGTCTCGCCCAATGTTTCATGTACAAATATAAAAAAAAATATATATATGGCTCGCTAGGTTGAAACCCAAAAGGGCGACCTAGGCAAAAGTTAGAGAATTGCACAAAAAGAAGCCCGCTAGGTTGAAAACCCGAAAGGGCGGCCTAGGCAAAAAAAGGGTGTGCACAAAGAGATAAAATAAAAAAGAAAAAAGAAAAATAGAAGGGGCTATCACCATGGAAAAGTAAAAGTCCCATTTTCTTTTCACCTCAAATGTTCTATTTTCCTTTCCTTCCTTACAAAGTAGATAAACGGCAGCAACCCATGACAACTACGATGGAGCAATCCACTGCAACAACTACAAAGGAGTAATCCACCGCAATGAGCTACACAGAACAACTCACCTCAAATGAACCTCACACCCCTAAACTCAAAACCCAACTTCATCGTCAACCGGGCAACCACTCAAAGCCAAACACATCCCACCTCGTAGCCAATTTTCCTTCTCTTCTCTCTTGCCCCATATTTCTACTCCTGACTTCTTCACTCACAACTAATCAAAACATTTATTATTTCGAGACTACTTGTCTAAAACATAATCATAAGATGCATAACTAATCAACGAGGTCCATTCTCGAGCAATCAAATAAGAATCTTGAATAAAACAATTTTCAAATGTCTCGACAAGTCTTCCGTTCTACAATCTAGGAAAGAGCTAAACACTTACTTTCTGTCAAGCAGGGGCTTCCTCCCTTTTGTACATATATACACTCAGTTGCCCAAAGAGTCAAAATGTGAGTACTATCTCTCTCTCTCTTACTCTCCCCAAAATGCCCCTGCAAGTTTTCATACAATTCTTTTTCTTATTTGGAGTCGACTGAATGATTTCTTAAAAAAAAAAAAAAAAAAATTGACGCAAAAGAGATGCCCGCTGGATTGAAAACCCGCAAGGGCGGTCTAGGCAGAAAAAAAGGGTGCGTCTTAAAAGAGGTAGGATACCCCGCTCTACGCAACTGGGGCTTCCCTAACAATAAAGGACCGACCATAAGGTTTCTCAAAGAATGCCGGGGCTTCATCGAGCACATACTTAGAAGAAGAGGACTCCTCATCATCAAGCTCGACGTATGATCTCTCAAAGGAGGGAGGATACCCGCTCATCAAACTAGAGCGTCCCCAACAAAATGGGTCGACTATGCGCTTTCTCGGAGAACACCGGAGCTTCAACAAGGAAGGGCATCCTTCATCGCCGAGCTCGGCACATGACGAACTCTTTGAATTGGTTAAAATCGTAATTAATTATAAAGCATCTTTATAAAGTCATAACACTTTCAAAAGTTTTCTCTTCCACGACACTTTGTTTATAAACCCGCACTCTCGGTCTCCACAAAATTTGTATAAACCTCCTCGGTCCACTCTGAGACCCATCTTTGTGATTCTTGAACCGACTCGGTCCTTCACCCTATTTCCTACACAATAGGATACCCTTACGTCCCAATCTGACTTGATTCAAAACCTTAGGTCCCGCACCTACCCGGTCAGTCTTACATAGGTTACACCATAACCCCTTAGCTCGACCCTCCATAAGTTAGTAGCGGGACTCCTAAAGCCTCAAACCAGTCTTACCCAAAACCTCAAGCCTTAAGCCAGTCTACCGAATCCAAATCCTTAGAATGACCCATTAGGTACCGAACCTACTGGTCTCGAGTCTACCTGATCTCTTAGATCCCAAACCTACCAATATATATTCATCCTTACCTTGTCCAGACTATGTCTCCCCTATCCTCTTAGGTCCAACCTCTAAGGTCTACCCAGTCTAACCTATTGAACGATCCCTTAGATCCCAAGTCCATGCAAGGCCGCCAAACACCTACCTTATAGGTCTCTAGCATATCCGATTCACACCTTAGGTCTCAACTCCTAAACCCTTTAGATCACAAAACTGTCTACCCTCTAGGTCTATAACCTTAGATGTCGACCCTTAGAACTCTTTAGTTCCCAAGCCTGCTTGGTCCAACCAAAACAATGCCATCTACGCATACTGTCATACCCAAACCATGGCCCTGCCACTCTTAAACCTAGTGTCACTCCTTAGCTTCAAAAGACTTCCTAGTCTGACCTTCAACCACTTAGGTCTCTAACCTACTTAATCCGAGCCGAGTCTAAACCTCACCACCTACAAGGTCCACCCTTGAACTCCATGGATCTCAAACCTTTCTTCCCCACGAGTCCAAACCTCAAACGTGCTCGAACGCATAGGACCTCCCGCGTACCGTGATATGCCATAAAGATATCAAAACCCGTCCAGTCAAAAATCATGCGCTTAACACCTTTAGTCCCATACCAAACCCACCTTCGCAATCGCTGAACGAGCTTGGTCACGCGAGACCAAAGCATACCCAATCCAACTTAAGGTACCTATTGTACTCAAGCAAAGTCTTGGACACTCAATCCCTTTACCTAAAGCGCCAACATGGTCATATATCCAAAACCATTTCCTGCACCTACGGTTCGCACCTAGCCTAAACTTTCAAACACTCTAGGATCCAAGCCCGACATGCGTATTAGGTACTAGGATCATCCAATCCCAATCCATTGCTCCTTGGCCGACCTCAAGCCTGCTTGGTCCTAATCCATAACGCGGTTTCTCTAGGACAAAAGACTTACCCGCTTGAAAGCCTTATGTCCCAACGCTACCCTGCCTAGCCTTCGATCTCCTAGATCTCACGCCTACCATTCCATTAGGCCTCGGTCTCCTTAACACATGTCTGAGTCTTACCCTAGCTAAACCCTAGAACTTTAGGCTAGGTCTAATCCATCGAGCCTATCCAGCCACGAGGTATCAAGCTCATTTGCCCCAAACCGCAACACTCTTAGACCTCAAACTTGCTCGGTCTAAACCAAGACAAACCTTCAAATGCTTTCGGTCTCCAAACCCTAGCCTTGATCCTAGGTAGCTACACCCTTCCTAAACCCTAGCCTCAAGCCTAGGTGGTCATATCATTCTCTCTGAACTCTAGCCTCAAGCCTAGGTAATTACATCCTTCCTAAACCCTAGCCCTGAGCCTAGGTAGTTACATCCCTTCCAAACCCTAGCTTAGAGCCTAGGTAATTACATCCTTCCAAACCCTAGCCTAAAGCCTAGGAAGTTACATCCTTCTTAAACCCTAGCCTCGATCCTAGGAAGCCACATCCTTCCTAAACCCTACCCTCGAGCCTAGGTAGTCACATTCCCTCCAAACTCTAGCCTCAAGCCTAGGTAGTCGATATTCTTTCCAAACCCTAGCCTCAAACCTAGGAAGTCGCGTTCTCCCCAAACCCTAGCCTCAAGCCTAGGTAGTCACATATCCTTAAGCCTAGGAAACCGCAACATCCTCTTTAACCCTAGCCCAAGTTCTAGGGAATTTCCAAGCCCCGCATGCAACATCATTTCCAAATTCCCGAAACCCTAGTCTCGAAACCTAGGAGATTTACAATCTTAATCCCCCCGTCTTATTAAACCTTAACCCAAAACCTAGGATACAATGCCCTGTCTAAAACTTAATCAACCCTAGCCTCAGGCCTAGGAAGCCGCATCCGCTCTAAACCCTAGCCTCGAGCCTAGGTAGTTGCATTCGCTCTAAACCCTATCCTCTAACCTAGGTAGTCGCACTCTTTCTAAAACCCTAGCCTCAAGCCTAGGTAGAAATTATCCTCTTTAAACTCTATCATCAAGCCTAGGATTCAACATTCCTTTCAAACCCTAGTCCTAGACCTAGGAAATTCCTTCACCTTAGTCTCAAAATATAGGAAGTTTACAGTCCTTAGCCTTAAAACCTAGCCCAAAGCCTAGGTTACCACGAACATTTCCAAGCCATAGTCACCAATCCCGGAAAATGGTGAACCCTAACATCAAGCTTAGTGGACCTTTCACAAAAGCAATCCCTCTTCCCAACGGTCCATGGTCTCAAGCCTAAGAAGTCACAACCTTTACAACTCCCAGCCTTATGTCTAAAAGCCAATGCCTTTGCAACCTCTGAGCCTACCACAACTCCAAGCCCTAGCCTCCTAGACCTAGGAAATTCCTAAACCCTAGTCCCAAACCTAGGAGAGTCATGGTCCTTAAACACCAGTTTCCAAACCCTTGTTCGAAACCCTAACATCTAGGAAGTTCCCAAACCTCAACCTTTCCAAGCCCTAGCACTAAGCCTAGGATAGAATACTCTCCTCATGCTTAAATAAACTCCTATCCCTAGCCTGTAAGCCTAGGAAACCCACAGTATCTCCAAGACATAATCTAAAGCCCAAGAAGCCGTGACATCTTTGGCATCCCTATCTCAAGATTAGGAGACCACCATCTTCCTTATTCCCTTTCCTTAAAAAAGCCTAAGGTCCTACCTCTAGGCAACCAAGAAAAATGTCCCTTACCTAACACCTTGGTCTCAATGGCTCGTAGCCTCATCCCCTCCTAAATTAGGATAAGCGGAACCCAGATCATGTTTCCCATATTAGCAACTCCCCGAGAGTCCATCTCCTTCGCGTCTCCCTAAAGGTCATTTGCCCTTGTGACTCACCAAAGAGTCCCTTGTGACTCCCCGAGAGTCCGTCACCTTTGGGACTCCCCGAGAGTCTATCACCTTTGTGACTCCCCGAGAGTTCATCCCGTTTGCGACTTCATAACAATCCATCATCTTTGCCTCCACATGCAAAATTTCAGTTTTACCCCTAGTACATTCCCCTTTGATTCATTTTAGGTGCCCTTAGCGCTGTTTTGACTGATATTCGATACCTTTGGGAACGGAAAGCCCCTTAAAATTTCCATTCTTCACCAAATATTTGCTTAGGATTCGTATGGTTGTAGAGACTTCGGCCCCTCTATGACATACGCATCCTAGATCGATCGCGATTGGCAGAAGCCTCGGCGTTTCTGTTTGCGGAGATCCAGCATCTATTTTAGCATTTCCTAATATTTGCTTAGGATTCGTATGGTTGTAGAGACTTTGGCGCCTCTATGACATACGCATCCTAGATCGATCGTGATTGGCAGAAGCCTCGGCGTTTCTGTTTGCGAGAGATCCAGCATCTATTATTTTAGCACTTCCTAATATTTGCTTAGGATTCGTATGGTTGTAGAGACTTTGGCGCCTCTATGACATACGCATCCTAGATCGATCGTGATTGGCAGAAGCCTCGGCGTTTCTGTTTGCGAGAGATCCAGCATCTATTATTTTAGCATTTCCTAATATTTGCTTAGGATTCGTATGGTTGTAGAGACTTCGGCGCCTCTATGACATACGCATCCTAGATCGATCGCGATTGGCAGAAGCCTCGGCGTTTCTGTTTGCGAGAGATCCAGCATCTATTAGGGTTCGTATGATTGTAGAGACTTCGGCGCCTCTATGACATACGTATCCTTGATCGCTCGTGATTGGCAGAAGCCTCGGCGTTTCTGTTTGCGAGAGATCCAGTACTATTAGTAGGATTCGTATGATTGTAGAGACTTCGGCGCCTCTATGACATACGTATCCTTGATCACTCGTGGTTGGCAGAAGCCTCGGCGTTTCGTTAGCATAATCGGCAGGAGCCCTGGCGATCCTGATTGCGTTTACCATTCCATCTTGGGATTATTTAGACAACGTAGTCTTTATTTTTCCCAAATGACTTCATTTCCTAACGAATGTTCGTTCTTTATACAGGATAGTGCCCGTAGGTTTATTATCCATAGCAGAAGTCCGATGGCTCGCTTTTCCCTAATCGCTCTGAACTACGACCGGCTTGATTCCTCGGAGGATACGTAGGAAACCTGAAAAGGTTCAGCCACCCGACCGACGCGGTCATCTCTCATCCCCAGCAGAAGACGTTGCTCCCCATCAGAGGACAGTCATTCTCAATTTCCCCATCAGATTTGAACTACGTTTGGCTTGATTCCCCCGCGGATACGTAGGTCGCCTGTCAAGGTCCAGCCGTTCCCTTACCTTTCATCTGTTTTGAAACTCATGTTTCAGACGGATCCTTCTTTTATCGTCGACCCCACATTGCCTTGCAAGAAGCGTCGCCGAGGGGATACTGTTAGTACCCGACCTGAAAATGAGTTTATTAGGACTTTCCCAAAAATACAAGGACTTTATAGGAATTAAAAACCTTGCAAAGACTTGTCCCGGATTCCCAAAATATCTCATTTATGGCAAAATCTATCAAAATAGGTAACAAATGGTTTCCTTAAAACCATGCAGAAACCCTAGCTTACGAATCAAGTCAGCCTGTAACCTTGGCCACGCGGCCAACATTGCTGCGCATTGATCTTGGCCACGCGGCCACTCTTGTCACCGGCTTCAACCATGGCCAGGCGGCCAACCTTGCGCTGGATGATCCTGACCATCAGATCTTCCCATCAGTTTACTATATAAACCAATTCCATTCCATTGGTTTAGGACCCGAATTTGAGAGTTCTTAAACACAATTTTGCTCTCTAATTAGCATTCAAACCTCCAAGAAGATCAAGGTTTATTTCTTGCCAACATAGGTAAGTTTTCTAACTTATTTCTTCACGTTCTTGCATTATTTCTAATGTAGATCTTTAATATTCATGTTCTTGCATGTTTATTCATAGTTTCTTCATATGCTTCGCATGTTCATTCATATGTTCATATATGTTCTTCATATGTTCATCGTGTTCATAGATTAAAACCTTATTTATGCTATATTTAGGGTTGCGATCTTCATGTTTGCATGTTATTTCATAGCCGATGATGATCTAGGGTTCATCGACCCAAGGATGATCTAGGAACTACTTCTAAACCCTAATCTTTAGGTAATTCCCCCCTCATTATGCATGATCCCGATTCTTCTGCCTATTCTAAATTCTTTTCGAACTACGCTGACCTGAGCTTCTCACATTGAGAGGAACGTAGGCAATCTTCGGATCCGGTCTCAAACACTAACACACTACTAACACATTCATCATGATAGAAAGACCGATCATTCGGGCAATAGGAGTGATAACGTCCAATATTCTTCTCTTGTTGTAATTTGACCCCCGAACCCATTAACATGCTTTTCTCAATGTTTTGGCTATAATTAAAACGGCGTGGTGACTCTCATAATTTCAATGTTGCAATGAATATCTCAAATTCAAACACACGTATTCACACCGACATAGTGTAGTGAGGGACAATACCACACTCTTCAAGATAGCGAGTAAAAGACCCGGACGTTGTTCTCCCGAACCGTCATTCCGACCGTAGTATTCACCACCACGATCGGATCTAACGTTCTTAATAGTCTTCCCAAGTTTTCAACTTCGGCCTTAAAAGACTTGAAAACGTCCAAATATTGAGAATTTTCATGAAGTAAATAAATGTACCAATATAGAGAGTAGTCGTCTATGAACGTAATAAAGTATTGTTGACCATTCCATGAAGGGGTAGAGAATGGCCCACAAATATCCGTATGTATTAGTTCTAAGATGCTTGATGCTCTCGATGATACTTTTCTTTTAGTGTTTGTAAACTTTCCTTTAAGGCATTCAATGCAAAAGTCTTTTTCCGGAATATCAAGTTTGTTTAAGATTCCTTTTGACACAAGCATATCAATTCTCTTTTTGGAGATATGACCCAAACGCCTATGCCATAAGGTATAAGAATCTTTACTTCATAACTTTCGCTTTCTACTTTTGGTTTCATTATTATGGGACTCATTTATTGTTTGAATAGTGTCAAACAAATAAATATTATCATTTCTTGACAAAGTACTTGTACCAACAACCTTGGAATTAAAATAAAGATCACATTTATTATTTTCAAATGAACAAGAATAACCTTCCTTGTCCAATATTGTGATAGATATCAAATTCCGTCTAAATGACGGTATAATATATGTATTATTTAATACAAAATAATACCCAGTACTTAACAATAATCTAAAGGTCTCTATGCCTATAACTTCAACCGGATTCCCAGCTCCCATATAGATGAATCTCTCATCTTCACTAGGTTTTCAGTAATTCAGGCAACCCTGCATAGACATACTTATGTGAGTTGTTGCACCAGAATCCAACCACCATGTATATGTAGGAATTGAAACCAAATTAGCCTCAGTATTAACAAGACCAAATGACATACCTTTCTTAGCACGCCAAGCGTGATACTTAGGGCAGTCATACTTCATGTGTGTAAGGTCCTTGCAAAAGAAGCATTTCTTTTCTTTATGATCATTAGATGATCCCTTAGGCTTCTTATTAATTACAACCGCAATTTTCTTCCTTCTTCTCTTTGTCCCATGGGAATAGGTAGATGTCAAATGAGCACTTTCGATTTTAAATTGCTTTAACCTATCTTCCTCTTGTGTCACATGTGAAATTAATTCATTAATATTCCACTTGTCTTTTTGACAATTATAGGTTCACCTCATAGTGACCAAATTGAGGAGGAAGAGAGATAAAAACCAAATGCACGAGAAGATCTTCCGATATCTCCAACTTAAGTGCTTTTAGTGTTGTCGATAGGTGAAACATTTCCAAAATATACTCCCTTAAATTTCCGGTACCCTTGTACTTCATGGAGACAAGCTTCTTCAAAGAATAACTTGTTTCCGACTTTTCGCTTTTTGCAAATCGTTACTCAAGGGTCTCGAGAAAAGTTTTAGCATCAACATCCTCGAAGACAGTGTTCAAAAAGGTCTTCGGGAACACATTTTTCATGATCATTAGGCTCACGCGGTTGGAGCGTTTCCACTTCTCAGCACTTAAGCGATCTTCTAGAGTGCTTTGATCAGTGAGAGGAAGAGGAAACAGTTCCCTTAATACGAGGTCTATGTCCATACAGCCTAAGATCATTGTTATTTTGTTTTTCCAAGTTTTAAAGTTAGTCCCATTAAGCATCGGTACGATACTCATCGCAGCAGTTATAGATGAAGCATTAAGTAAATCTATTGGGAATCGAGAACAAGAATGAATACAAAACATTTATAAGTAACTAGACAATGAATAAATGATTAATTATATCAATGAAATCCATCAACAAGACAATTAACATGACATCAAAACTAATATTTGGATTGCGAGTTGATTCATATATAAATGATTGCCTTAGGTAACAAACAATTTGAACAATGTTTTAATCAAATGCCTAATCTTCCTTTAGGCCGACTTAAGCATCTAACAAAACAACTTAATGTTTATTTTACTTGTTACCATATGTATGTATAAGTTTAGTCAAACAACAAGATCTTCTTTGGAAAATTCATGTCATTCATATATTAATTCATACATTCACCACTTTAACAATTTTGGATTTAAATAACGTTAATCACTTTGGCGATAATATTATTTAAACAATGAATAAAATTGTTTAAGCATATAATTAATCAAAATTTTATGGTTTGAAAATGTATGTTTTGCTTTAAGAAGGGGAACAAAATCGTGCAAAATTTATAAACCAAAACTTGCTGAACAGTACATGCCCGGACCAGGAAATAGCTTAGGGTCCGCCCGGACTAAACAAGGAACCCGACCTGAATAGGCTGGAGGTCCGACCGGGCTAGGATGAAGACCCGACCGGATTACCTCATGAGGTCCGACCGGGCTATTACAAAGACCCGCCCGGACTGCACTTAAGATCCGGCCGGACTACTCCTTGTACCCACCCAGATCATGCTTTAACAAAATGCATCGGTTCAAATAATCAAGAGGTCCGACCGGACACCACAAAGGACCCGGCCGGACCACCTGTTCCCAGGTAGCACCGTTTCAGTCTTTCTTTGCTGCATTTTTCCAAATTTTTAACCCAAAACAATGAACAACAAGTAGATCCACAAGTCCATACATTATACAATGCATAGGCTTGCTATTTAGAGATAATCTTGTCCTTAAAACAATGTAATCAAGCAAGTAGATCCACATAGTTATGCATTACACACAACTATGCTATGTAGGGATAATCATGCTTGAACCATTGTGTTCATTGAACAAAACTTCAAACTTTTTTTATTAAAATTTTTTATTAGATGATGAATATCAGCACTCTAGAAACGAATTAGAGCCTCTAAACAACATCAAAACATGATGATTCAACAGAATGAATGAATCTAAATGAAGAAGAAACTCAAACTTAAACCAGAATATGAGCGGGCTCTGATACCAATTGTTGGAACAATTTTAATCCCATGAATGCCATACTCAAATCTTGAATAAGTTAGAGAAGGAGACGAAGGCGGAAGCGTATACCTGTTGAATCCATGATGTTGTCTTTAGGGAGAAAAGATGAAGAACAAGTAGGGGACAAAGTTCTTCTAAATGATTGTGCCTCCCTCTAGTACTTCTTGCAACTAATGAAGATTATTTAGGAGAGAATAAGTGAATGTAGTATGTTTCTAGGGCTGATGGAGAACCCTTTATATATGAAATAAATAGGCACTTCATTTAGGGACTACACCCTTTCAACTTAAGTGATGTGAAATTACCAATTAGCCCATAAAAAATAGATAATATTACATCCAGGAATTCTACACATTATTTTAATTCACTACACTTTATATTAACATTATAAGTATGATTTTATGTATGAAATTAATAATGACTTTTTATACAATCCATGTTCTAACATTATATACATACAAATGAGTTATGCACCGTTACAATAATTCAATTATTTATGTATTCATATGCTTATATAAAAAATATTTCACAATCACATGTATAAAAGTAGAGTATAATGGCGGTACTAAAAGAAGACCCAATAAAGAACTCGCCCGTCTAGTTTATCTTTTATTTCCTTATACCAACAGTAATAAAATAAGAAAAACTTCCTTATACAATAGTAATAAAAAAGAAAAGCTGCATCTTATAAAAATTGAACAAAATAATACTCTCCCTCTGTCCCGCCCGACTTAAGATTTTTTGGTCAAGCAATTTATACTTTGACCAACAATTTGAACAAAAATAATTATCTTAATGAAAATCTAAAAATAGTTATTTAGTTTATTATTAATCGTGATACAATAACAAGTTTTAAATTTTTATTAGCATCATTATATTTCTTCAAATATTTGGTCAAATTATAAATTGTTTGACCAAAAATCTTAAGTCAGGTGGGACGGATGGAGTACTCATTCCACCTTAAAATAAATATCACAGTTAACAAATCAATATTTAAAATATTTTTCAATTTTACCTTGAGTGCCTTTTTCTATATGAGATGAATGTACAGTCACGACTTTGCTTCATATTTTTAACATTCATTTTAATTTTAAGACAAACAAAATAAAAGTCTCAAAGCATAACGAAAAATGCCCCAATTAGAAAGTACTTCATCCGTCTTAATTTTTTTTTTTTTATTATTTTTTTTTATAAATATATATTACTGATTTATTAGTCATATTTTGTTATTTACTTATAAATTTAAACTATGAAAATAATTTTGTTCCTTTTTTTTTTTTTTTTGGTGGTAATGAGAAAAAGTTGGGAAGGAGGGTGTACAGTACAGTAGAATTGGGAGATGAAAGGCGAGGGTACACAAAAGTCAAAGCCTAAGTCAACTCTCACTAAAAATAAAAAAGAAATTACAAAATGAAAATAGAAGGAACAAAGAGGTGGGAAATCCACCACCGACGAGAGCCTGCCAAACCTTCCGCGTCGTACTTAAAACCAACCAGGGGCAATCTCTCTCACACAGTGACACACACTGTCAATCCAAAGAGATCTCGCCAAGTTAAAGATCTCTCTCTCTCTCTCTCCCCCACTGGATTTAAATTTAACTACCTCCTAGGCATTTCATCGAACACTTTACGAGCACTGAATATTACGGTCTAATCTTCGCCAGAAATGGCACGTCTTCTCCCATCTCCCGTATTTTCCCTCATCCTTCTTCTAATCATTTTCACTGTCGGCGTTCACTGCAAAACCCTCAAAAGAGACGGTAATTTCTGACATCTTGATCTCACAAACTTGATGTTTTCTACTTCAATCGCACTTAGATCTCACGGTCTTCGTTTTGCTGAAATTGAGCCCGTTTAAGTCAGTTTTACGGAGTGATTTCATTTTTTAATTGTTGTCATTATATGAGAGAGTGTGTGATCTGCACTTTGTGAAATGATATGTTTCTTGAATTGGTTGAATTTTGTAACAGTAAAAGCTCTTAATGAAATTAAAGCTTCTCTTGGGTGGAGGGTGGTCTATGCTTGGGTTGGAGATGATCCGTGTGGAGATGGTGATCTACCGCCCTGGTCGGGTGTTACCTGCAGCACGCAGGGCGATTTTAGAGTTGTTACTGAGCTGTAAGTTGTATTTCGGCATAGGTTATTAGGTTTGATGTGCACTTACGCTCATAAGCTGCCAATTGTTTTGGTTTAAGCATAGGTTGATTGGGTCAATTGTTTAATTTGCAGGGAAGTTTACGCGGTGTCGATTGTTGGGCTTTTCCCACTGCTGTGACTAATCTGTTGGATCTGACTAGGCTGTAAGTCTCGGTAGCCTTACATAGTCATTTTCTGTTATTGGTTCCAAGTTACTGCAGTTGTGGTAAAAGGGGCTTTCTTTTATATGAGAGAGAATGAGTGAAAATGCTAGTTGTTAAGGAAAATTGACTTTATGTTTATAGATGATTGTTATGCAGTATGCGGGTTGGTGAATATATTTATGATTGAGCATTGTCTATATGTTATGCATATGTAAAGATTACTAGATAAGGACGGACTATATCATAAGTGACTGTTCTTGTTGTAGTAGTGTTACTTTGAGTTGTTTTTCTCCTAAGTTTCTGAATCTTGTCCTCATTTTTTCTGTGACAGGGATTTACACAACAACAAATTGACCGGACCAATTCCTCCTCAGATTGGGCGCTTGAGGCGTCTTAAGATACTGTATGTTTTTTATCTCCCAAGTGACTGTTGGGCGTTGGCATCCTCTTAATGTTTTACTATAAGCTTCTCCCTGGAGCAGAATGTTTCGTCATTCGTGTTTCATGATGATGATTTGAATTGATATCTCTACAACCTTCTTCTTTTGTGATAATTACATTGTACTATTCCACAAGTAGAATGTTTTATACTTCCTCCATACCAGAATAAGAGTCCCTTATTCTCTTATGGGATGTCAAAAAAATGTCTTCCAAAACTTTTCATTTTAGCTAAAGGAACTTACATATTTACCCTTAGTGGACACTCATATATAGGGATGGCAACAGGGCGGGTTTGGGGACGGGTTTGCATTTTCGTTAATACGCTCCTACTCAAAATAACTTTAAGCTCGGACCCGCCCCGCCCAAGTCAAAACATGAACCTGACCCGATTCGCCCCGTTTGCTTTAAAAGTTGTAAGAAATACTAAAATTTCATTATTAAATGATTTTTGTTTGTTTTACTTTAAAACATGATTTATAATATTTTATATATATATAAAAAATACATTCCACCATCTAATGTTATTAAAAATAATATATAAATATTATCAGTATTTATGAAATTGATATAAATAAAGGATTTATCCTGCGGGTTTGGGTTAAACGGGTCGAGTTTGAGGTAATCCCAAATTCATTTGTTTAAGAAAAGCGGGTTCGAGGTAATCCCAAACATGTCCGAAACTCGTTCAGTTTTGAAAAACCTTTCCTAAACCTTTCCCATTAGGGGCGGGTCATTGTGGGTTTAGGTTTTTTTGCCATCCGCCCATCTCTACTGACATCCATATTAGACCCAACCTTTTACACAAAGAAAGTTCACATTTTTACCCTTACCCCATACTTTTAATAATAAAATCAAATTCTCTACCTAAACTGGGTGACGGGCAAAAGGGGACTCTTATTTTGGGATGTTGGAAGTATATATTATGATTAGGATGACTACGGTATGATTCTAAGTAAAAGTGAAGCTACATTTTGAGAGTAAGAAGATTAGAATCTACTTTCAGCTTGGGCCAGACAAAGTGGCATTTTGGAGTCATTTGCACCAAAAATTTGCTTTACAAGACCTATGCAATCTAAAACTTCACCAATTAGGAATATTGGTAACTCCCACAAAGTGTTTCATCTCTTCTCCTCGGTGTCCTTTGCCTTTTGCAAGATTTCTTTGCTAGAGTAGTACCATATGCTCCACCTATAATATGTCTGGTGCGTCCTTAAGCGGAGTAGTTTGAACTGTTAGTTACGGACATATGTTTGTTAAGTCATTAGAGAAGTTAAGCATAATGGCTTGCTTGAAATTCTTGAATATAGTAGGATATACTAAAAGGATTTATGTATAATTGTATACACTGGACAACATCTAGAACCTCACTAGATCTTGAAAGACCTTGGTCAGGAGGTTTGCCTTAAGCTGGCTTTTCCTTTGATGATGAATGAAAAAGCAATATTTCCATCATTGGTTTCAGTATCATCCTTTAATTGCCCTCTTCATGGGTTAATCTCATCTTTGTTAAACATTCCAATATTATTATTATTATTATTATTATTGTTGTTGTTGTTGTTGTTGTTGTTGTTGTTGTTGTTGTACGGATTCGGAACCTGTTTTGCCTGTGTTGTTTTATACATAATATGTTGTGGCTTCAATAAAAATGTTATCCCTATCCGTCCCACTTTAAGGTTCTTAGTTTGACTTTGCACGGGGATTAAGAAAAAGCAAATGTTGTGATGAAAAGTAAAGTAGGAGAGAGAAAGTGTATAGGGAGTTTTTGTTGTGAGAATGACAAGTGGGTCCCATTTTCCATTTTAAGTAATAAAGAAACTAAGAACCTTAATTTGGGACAGACCAAAAAGGAAAGTAAGAACCTTAAACTGGGACGGAGGGAGTACAAAATATGTTGTTTCAACATATTTTGAAAATTGTTCATGTAGGAGATTGTTAGGATTAGTGTGTGACAGTTGGGTTTCATCACGTGTATAGGTTGCCTGGCTATGAAAATATTCTATATTGATCCCTGGCTGTCAGATGCAGACTTACGCTATAGATACTGGGTGGTGGTGAACCCATAAACTAGTGTTCGTGTAGTATAGTGGCTAGTGCATTTGTGTATTAAGTGGTTCATTCAGGTTTGATTCCCATTAGTGTTTTTTAAGTTTGTGCACCACTTTGATTTTATCCTGGATCCGCGGCTGCTAGCTGTGATTGTCAGTATTAGTTCTGTGACTAAAAGTACTATAGGTAATTCATCTATGTTGTTAGGCAATATTGCTGATGAGAGAAAAAGACAATGACCTATCATTTATTTTCCCAACATGCTATCTTGAAGTTGTCGGCTGCCGTCATGTCTGACCTCTGAGTTTCAGCATGTGTATTGGTTGCCTTAATCTTATATATTTATCCAGCATTTTCAATTTTGAAACTTGACTATCCAAGTTTTGATTGTTCCTTGGCAAATATCTTGACGAATTAACCAAGATATCATTTGCTGGAAGGATTTGATCCATACAAACTTCTTCCTTCCTCTTGTGCTTCCCTTACGAAGAATAAAGATATTTTCTTCAAAATATTGTTTCCAGTTCTACATTTTTTCTACTACTAGAGCTTGCCCTTGCATCATGTATTTTTGTGATAAGAATGTCCTGTATGCCAACGTTGATGAAAAATCCCTCTCTTAGTGTTTTATGCCAGTCATCATTGTCAGCATAAACATGATTTCAGATAGTCAGAATCCATGCAAACCAAGGTTTAATTGATAAAGCAAACACCGGTTGGATTTTGTAGGGTTGAATGGGTAGTGAAAAAATGAATAAGGAGAAGAAGTTATAAAGTAGAAGATAAACTTTGTATCATCATAGGCTCACCTAAGAGATGTCTTTTTGAAGCTTTGTGCAAAGTTAGCTGGCTTTTTAGAAATCTCTGTGAGCTAGAGCAATATATATATATATATACTCCCTCCGTCCCAGCTCACTTGACACTTATTTCCATTTTGGGCTGTCCCAGCTCACTTGACACTTCCCAAAATAGCATACTTTTTATAATTTTATATTCACTCTACCCCACCACTCATTCTCTCTCTTCATTTTCCACCACTCAATTTATTCAACCAACACTACTATTTACCCCACTCATTCTCTCCATTTTCTACCACACATTTTCCTTATTTTATTCATTCTTCTTGATTATTGTGCCCACCTCATGGGTGTCAAGTGAGGTGGGACGGAGGGAGTATATTTGATGGGAAAGCATGGAAATAGCCATTTGACAGACCAGTATGAGATTTTACTTGAATGAATTTACTGTAATTGTAAAGGTGAAAGTAGCTCCATCCTTCCATACATAGTCTGAAACTTTGGTTACTTCGTATAAGGGCATCACTATATTGCACCTGTTTTCACCTGGAAGACTGTACATAGGTTCACACTTCTGTCTTATGTAAGGACAGCCCTTTTTCTTTCAGACCATCATAAGATACTTCCCCATTCACTCTCTTATAAAGGTATTCTGGAGACAATATTTGCATTTCAACTCGCTGAATTTTTGGTGTTCCATTTCAGTAATTTGAGGTGGAATAAGTTGCAAGATGTCATTCCTCCTGAAATAGGTGAACTGAAGAGACTAACACATCTGTGAGTAATTTCATAAGATTTGACGAGATTTTACCGTGTTTATCGAATGTCCCTTTGATCTATGATATATGATCTTAAATTGTTAGTGAATGAAACTTTTTGCAGCTACCTGAGTTTCAATAGCTTCAAGGGGGAAATTCCAAAGGAGCTTGCTAATCTCCCTGAGCTGCAATATCTCCATCTGCATGAAAATCGTTTCATCGGGCGAATTCCACCAGAATTGGGCACTCTACAAAACCTTCGGCACTTGTAACTCTCTCTTCTCTTGGTTTTTGAGTATTCACTTTGCACTTTACTTTTGTTCCACATCATCTCATTGTGCAACCATCTTGTTAGGGATGTTGGTAACAATCATCTGGTTGGAACTATACGAGAACTTATACGTATTGAGGGATGCTTTCCAGTTCTACGAAACCTGTATGTCAATTTTAATAGACATTGAACTGCATCCTTTTTTGTGTTCCTGCTAGAGCTATCAGTTGCTGCTATTTTATGAAAACTTAGTTTCTTATTCTAATTTGTATATGCAGCTATCTAAACCATAATTATCTTACTGGAGGAATTCCAGCACAGCTTGCAAACTTGACTAATCTGGAAATCTTGTAAGTATTGCAGATTAAGTTAATAAATCTGAGCATACATTGTTCTCTCTTCTCTCTTTAGTTTTTATCTTATTTTTGTTAAAATGTTGGTTATAGGTACTTATCCTACAACAAGATGTCTGGAATAATACCATCTGGACTTGCTCATATTCCCAAGTTGACTTACTTGTAAGCATCACTTTCTCATCTTTTTTTATGTACTCCGTATATAATTATTATTGCGGAAATGGAAGTTTTGCTAGCCTATATAGTGATAGTAGTCTTTAGTCGAGACATAAACGACAGTGTGCCTTTTTGCACTACTGAAACATATGCATGGTATTATTGTGTGATCTACTTGGTACTGTACGAGTGGACAGCAGAAGCAGACAAATGTCAAATAATGTTACTGCTTCATTGTCAATCTTCTTTCAATTATCAAAGCAGAGTCAGATCAGAATTGATACTATGATTTGTGACCAAAAACAATCATGTTCCTACTTGGCCATTCTTTTGTACATTTGGTCAATTTTCTCCAACAGAATGTTGGACGGCTGAGTATCCCTACTTGCTTGCTGTGTTAATGCATACAATGTAAATTGCTTTAGCTAATTATCATAGTGTTGCTTAGTAAGAATTTTGTCAAAGTGACGTCTTCTTATTAAATTTTTTGGATTTGCCCAAACTATCATGTCCCAATGTACATTTTCAAGGATATAATGTGGTTATTGACGAAATTCATGTATATCTGCTAGTAAAATTGCAAAAAAGTCAACTTCATTGAGTTTTATGAACAACTAAAAAGGGATACCTTTCTTTTTGGGACTGAGGGAGTATTAACTTTGCTGGATATGCTATTAAATGGCAATAAAGCCAACAGTTCTTTCTTTTATTTTTATCAAACAAGACTCAAAACTATCTGATTCATGAGTTAATATATTTTTATTTTTTTGGGTTTTTTCTCCTGCTTTTGTTTTATGTTTGTGGTCTTGATAATTTGTGCATTAGGTTCCACTCCCTTGTTGATTACTCCTGACTCCTAGAGTTTTAAATACTTGATCCTTTGGACCCTACGGCTCATTCACTATGGAGTTATCCAGTCGGGATAGTTGTGACTCATGCTAGCCCATTTCATAAATGTGTTTTGTTATCAATAATGAATGATCATTCCACGACCCATTCTGATTCTGATTCTGATTCGGCATGTTATAATGTTAAAGAGTACGAAGCATTCACAATGTTACTCCTTAAGTTAGAATAGAAATCACTTCCATTGCAGTCTGTTTACTACATCTGCACACTAGTTTTCATAACTTTAATGTTTAAAATAACATAAAGAAATCCAATGGGCCTTGGTTCACACGGCATAGGCTCTTGCCCTCCTACAGGAAGGTCAAGGGTTTGAATCCCCTGTTATACTTCAAAAGAAAGTGATGACTTTAATGTTTTTGAAAAAAATAATCAGTAAACGGGATTTTGTGTGCTTTTGCCGATTCTGGGTTTAGCCAATTGTGTGTGCTGTACATGCAGGAATTTGATTATTAATTTCTCTCATATTTATATTCTTCTTCTTTTTAGTGTTGGCTTAGCTGTTGTGGTTACATGTAGGGGAATTTTTCTATCTGCCTTGAGCTTTTCCTACTTGAATTTCAGGTACCTAGATCACAATCAATTTAGTGGAAGGATTCCTGATGCCTTCTATAAGCACCCTTTCCTGAAAGAAATGTAAGCAGCTCCCTAATACTCCCTCTGTCCCAAATTGATAGTCCCATTTGACTTTTCAAACATAATAAGGTTAGATTATAAATTTTGGAAATATCTTTGATTTTGAAGCCTAAATTTTGGAAACGAGACTGACTTTCTGGGAGAAACAAAAAGAGAAACGGGACTATCATTTTTTGGGACGGAGGAAGTATTATTCACTTGCAAATTGGACATTTATAGAACCTTGTCTCTCATCATGTTCTATTGCAGGTACATTGAAGGAAACGCCTTCCGGCCTGGTGTGAACGCAATTGGTATTCACAAAGTTCTTGAAGTTTCTGACTCGGAGTTCTTGTTTTAGTAAATTTAATTTAATTTTTCTCATTTATTAGTATATCAAGTTTTGTTCCCTTGTTCCACAAAAATAACTGGAGGAGGCAATACAATAAACTCTTTGCTTATATAGTTTGTTGTAGCTTTTCAGCGATGGAAGTTATTATGCCCAAAGGTAGTATATTTGTAATGTACAGTACATAATATAGGTTTCGATTCAATATTTAAGATGCTAAGAATTGGTCAACTGCACCAATCATACAATGGTATTTATTGAAGAGAGTTATTTTGTGCAGATTAATTAAGTGACAAAGTTTGATTTATTAATTTTGTATTTTTACTTTATATTCCTTAGACCACACTCATGGTTGTAGCTCTTATAACACTGAGTTGTCCTTTTTTTAACTCCACCAAAGAACTATCATTGCATGTCCCAAGCCATGAAAAATTTAAGAGGGTTGTAACAGTCAGCGTTAATTTTCTTTTCGCAATTTCATGATATGAACCATTTATATATACATAATATAATATGGAATATTGATGCAAAAAAATAAATAAAAATAAAGATACTTCCTCCTCCGTCCCATTCGAATTAGGACAAATTTTCATTTTAGGTGTCTCATTCGAATTAGGACAATCCAAAAATTGAAGTTTTTTATTTAATGGACTCACATTCACACTCACAACAACTTTTTACTCATTATTCTCTACCTCACTTTTTCCCTCCTATTGTACTTTTCATGCTCACAACACTTTTTCTTTAATTACCGTGTCCAACCCAAAAATCCTAATTTGGGTGGGACGGAGGGAGTATAAAAAGAAACAAAATTAGTTGACTAGTAGTTGGCTAAGGTTAACAGAGAGCGCTGCTGCCCATTGCTACTTTGACAGAATCTCAAAGTCTTTCCCAACAGCTGGATAACTCTGTGGATACAAAAACAGTGGCGAGGCTGGAAACTTTAGCTGAGGGAACTTGTTGTTCAATAAGGGCTTTGTAAACCAAATGGTTTAAGCTATTCTCCCTATAAATGAAGGCAGCAGGGAGGGAGGGAGCACCAATGTCAACAATGGCTGGAAGATGCCTCAAACTCTTGGAAAAATGCAAGAACATGAAGCAACTAGAACAAGCTCATGCTCAGTCCATCACATGTGGCCTTCAACACAACAGCTTTGCACTAAGCAGACTCTTAGCTTTTTGCGCACACCCTTTTCATGGTAACTTACCTTATGCTTTGACAATCTATCAACGCATTGAAACCCCCACTAATTGTGTCTGTAACACAGTGATCAAAGCTTGTTTGATGAAAAATGATCATGTTAGGACCATACATTTATACAAGCACATGTTGGGCGTTGGATTGCAGCCTGATAATTATACATTTCCATATGTATTAAAAGCCTGTGCGAATGTGAAATGTTGTTATCTGGGAGAGATGATTCATGAGCACTGCTTGAAATTGGGGTTCGTGTTTGATATTTTTGTGGGTAATACTTTGATTTTTATGTACTCTGCTTTTGAGAACATGGAAGCTGCACAGAAGGTGTTTGATGAAATTCCGAATGACTGTGTTGTGTCGTGGACAGTGTTGATTTCTGGGTATGCTAAACAAGGACATGTTGAGACAGCTAGGTTGATTTTTGATGATGCTCCAGTGAAGGATAGAGGAGTTTGGGGTTCTATGATTTCCGGGTATGCGCAGAATAATTGTTTTAAAGAGTGTTTACAGATGTTTCGTTTAATGCAAACGAGTAGTGTTTCGCCTGATGAGGCTATTTTCGTTAGTGTGCTTTCTGCTTGCGGTAATTTAGGAGCACTTGAAATTGGGTTATGGGTTCATAGATATTTGGATAAAAGACTAAAATTGCGAAGGGATGTAAGATTAGGTACGGCATTGATAGATATGTACGCTAAATGTGGGAAGTTAGATATAGCTGAGAAACTGTTTGATGAAATGCCAGGAAGAGATACTATTTGCTGGAATGTAATGATATCAGGACTGGCTATGCATGGAGATGGAGTTCAGGCTCTCAGGTTGTTTGCAGAAATGGAAAGGGCAAGAGTTCAGCCAGATGATATTACCTTCATCTCCATCTTTGCTGCTTGTAGTCATTCGGGCATGGAAAATGAAGCCCTAAAGTTATTCAACACTATGCGTAATGTCTACAATATTGAGCCCAAAGCTGAACATTACGGGTGCATAATTGACTGCCTTGGTAGAGCTGGTCAAATTGATGAAGCAATGAACATTATTCAGAATATGCCCAGTTCTCGTACCCCCTCCGAAGAAGCTATAGCATGGAGAGCATTGTTGAATACTTGTCAGGGTCATCGACAGATTGAACTGGGTGAGATTGCAGCAGAGAGATTAATGCAGCTAGAAAGCCATAGTGGAGTGTATGTTCTACTGTCAAACTTGTATTCTTGTGCAGGAGATTATGATAATGTGAAAAGGGTAAGGGAGTTGATGAAAAGGGAAGGGATAGAGAAAGCACCAGGGTGTAGCTCGGTTGAGCTTAATGGTGTCGTCCATGAGTTCATTGCTGGGGAGAAAACGCATTCTCGAATCGAAGATATACATACAGTTTTGAAGGTTTTGAACAAGCAATTGGATTAACATAATGTAAATTCATCTCCATGAATGGATGCGATTTGGAACAGCTGAATGTTGCAGTTACAAAATTTAAGGGTAAGATTGTCTTTTTGCTCACCAATACCATTTAGTTAGCACTTGCAATCTCAAATGTGAAATATTCTCAATTAACTGTCCATTGTCTAGTGAAGTTAGCAAAGTCATCACATAATTCCCCAATTCTTTTAGATACATCCCCGATTGTTATTCAGCCAAGGGTCAAGTCTTTCAAGTTTGAAAATAAATGGCTGCTAGAGGCAGGGTTTCAGCAGGTTGTGAAGAATGGTTGGTCGGTTGATCCCAGCATGGTGATTCAAGATAAATTGGCATCGTTATCAAGAGTTTTATCGAAATGGGGCCAAGAGTTACATTCCTTTTTTCTCCGTGATAAATTACACTGTGAAAGGAGGCTTCAAGTAGTCCGCTTACGGTCGGACTCCCATTCTGTCGAAGAAGAAAGGGCTTTACGTAAAAGGTGGGCAGCGATAATTCTTAAAGAGCAAGTGTTTTGGAAGCAACGAGCAAAGTTACACTGGTGCAAGGAGGGGGATCTCAATACTATGTTTTTCCACCAGACAGTTACCGCAAGGAAGAAAGCAAACAAAATCTTCTCTTTGCAGCTCGATGATGGATCACAGGTTACAGAACAGGCTGACCTTTGTCGGGTGGTGGGGGATTATTTCCGCGAGCTGTTCCAGGCACCAGACATTAATCCATCTACGCCTCTTGATGGTATTATCTCACCTATGGTCCATGCAGAAAACAATACAGACCTAACTAAGGGGTTTACTCCGGATGAATTTCACATAGCAGTTAAGCAGATGTATCCCGACAAGTCACCGGGCCCAGACGGTTTTAACCCGGGTTTCTATCAACGTTGCTGGCCTCTAGTTGGTAATGATATTTTCCATTCATGTGTTTCATGGTTAAATGACTTTTCTTTTTCTCCTGGTGTAGCAAATACTACTATTGTTCTTATTCCAAAAGGCAGCAACCCAACTTCCATACGTGACTTTCGGCCCATCTCTCTTTGTAATGTGCTATACAAAATCTTGTCCAAAGTGCTATGTAATAGATTGAAGAGCGTTCTTCCTGATTTGGTAGATAGGGCTCAGTCTGCCTTTGTGTCGGGTCGATCAATACAAGATAATGTGGTTGTGGCGTTCGAAACAATTCATGCTATGAAAAGAAAGGCTAGTGGCACTATTGGGGATGTGGCTTTGAAAATCGACATCACTAAGGCTTATGATCGCGTTTCATGGGATTACTTGGAGACTATGCTGCGATACTTGGGATTTTGTGATACCTGGATAAGGTGGATGATGATGTGTGTTCGTTCAGTTCGTTATAACATTCTTGTAAATGGGGACTTGGTTGGGCCGATTATTCCGGGAAGAGGGTTGAGACAAGGAGACCCCCTGTCTCCTTATCTCTTTATTTTGTGCACGGAGGGTTTGACTGCATTATTAAAGGATGCTAGCCGAAGACAGTTGCTTAATGGTAACCGTATTTGTAGAGGGGCTCCAGTTGTAACTCATCTCATGTTTGCGGACGATTGCCTTTTGTTTTGTCGGGCATCACCATTGGAATGTCAGGCTCTCAAATCAATCCTGGCATATTATGAAAGGATTTCGGGGCAAGCTATTAACTATACAAAATCTGGGATCTTCTTTAGTAGGAATGTGCCTTTGGAATTAAGACGAGTTATCTCAAATCTTTCAAGTCACTGGCTGTTTCACTTCCTCACACTATTTGGGTCTTCCCTCCCTAATTGGGGGAAACAAGAAGGCAATTTTTAAGTATTTAAGGGGTCGTCTACAATCGTGGCGGAACAAGTCTTTGTCAAAGGCGGGAAAATGTATTTTGTTGAAGAGTGTGGCACAAGCTATTCCGGCTTATTGTATGTCCACTTTTCTCATTCCCGACTCTCGAGTTGGCAAAGATGATGAACTCCTTTTGGTGGGGAAACAAAAAGGATGGTACAAGGGGCATTAATTGGATGGCTTGGAGAAAGCTTTGCGTTCGTAAGTAATTTGGTGGGTTGGGTTTCCGTAGTCTCCATCTTGAATGACAACCATTCTTTGGTGTGCCAAGTTCTAAAAGCAAGATATTTTGCAAATGGTACATTCTTAACGGCGCGACTCGGGAATAGCCCCAGCTATGTTTGGCGAGGCGCAGGATTTTGTGAAGTGTGGATTGAGGTGGAGAATAGGAGATGGCAGCCATGTTCGTGTGTTCTATGACCCGTGGTTGAGGAGGGATTCTAACTTTTATGTGGGTAATGGTCATTCCCCTGCTGAGCCGAACTTGAAAGTATGTGATCTTTTCCATAATGGGACAAAACAATGGGATGTTATTCGGATACGAAACCTCTTTGACGAAAGGTCTTGTCTATTCCTTTATCCACAAACAATAGCCAAGACACTTTGATATGGCACTATTCCCCAACAGGAGTCTACACGGTGAAAAGTGCTTATAACCTTGCTACTACAATGACTTTGGACACTTCTGAAGCAATATTGGGCCCTTGGAATCAACTCTGGAAGGTTAGGTGTGTTCCAGTCCCTACATACTGCAGATATCCCAAGGTTTGCGATGGTGTTATACGCATTGTGGAAGGAGCGGAACGATCGCGTATGGAAGAGAACTATGCAACCACCAAGTATCATTCTACGAGGGGCTGATAAAGAGTGGACTTTGGCAAAGGAGCAGAATTCCAGTTTATCTTATGCGGACTCTACGGCTTGCTGCGTGGGGTGGCATGTACCAAGGGCTGACTATGTTAAGATCAATTCGGACGTCTCTTTTGATACCCACCACAAGTTAACGGGATATGGACATGTCCTTAGAGATGAAACAGGATCGTTCATTGCAGCCAAAACTCACTTGGGTGATGGCATGATGCGTGTGGCTGAAGGAGAAGCATTGGGTCGGGTTTATATTTTTCTATGACTTGGGCTACTGGATTAGGGTTGGAGAAGGTGGAGTTTGAATTAGATTCAAAGGTGGTGCATGACAAGTTCCACTCTTCTGTCTTAGGCCAAACTGAACTTGATGAAATTATACGTTGGTGTAGGGATTTTCTTACTGATCATCCCTCTTTTGCAGTTAGTTTGGTAGGTCGAAAAGCCAATTGTTTGGCGGATGTAATTTATAGGGTTGCTTTTACTCATGCTAGCCCCACAACTTGGGTTGAGCTTCCTCCCTTTGTGGATAGCCAACTCCTTTTAATTTGTGCTTGTTAATAAGATGGATCTTTCTTCCCAAAAAAAAAAAAAAAAAAAAAAGTCATCACATAATTACAATGTCCAATATACCCTTGCAACAACATTCTGTGCACATTAAGAATATTAATATACGTTTTGCTAAGAATACAAAGTCAAATTTCTTTATTTTCTTAAATAATAAATTAAAAATGTTAAGAAACGTTAATAATAGGGAGGGATGAAGTAAAATATTGAAGGTCCAGTTCCATTGGCACTCAAGTTTGCAGTTGATTCTAAGCAGCGATCCCATAAAAATGGAAAAGGCTATGTCAGAATAAGATTATTCTACCTTTCAGATATTCATCACACTACTTGCCTCTCTCACGTAAATATCGCAGTTGACTTGCCAAATCATTTTTATACAAAGGAGACGGGTTTTACAGACAATAAGGAAAGGACTCATCAAGAAATATAGAGGAAAACAAAGAAGAGCCGGCACAGACCCAGAAAAACCACTTCAATAAAGAAAAGAAAATCTTTCAGAGGTACGCTTCTCATATACATTCATTATTCTGAACAAGATTAAAATAACTAATGAAAAAATGACATCAAACTTTTGCTTAACCAACCTTGTATTCACATACATGATGCAATAAAACCAAACTTCATCATCAATTTCTGCAGAGAAAAGGAAAGGCCAGAACTTGTTTACGTAGACAGTTTTCTCGAGAAATGAGTGGCCACTTTGACTCGATGGATGGTGATGACTATCCAACTGCAGTTTCTGCCTTTGCAATCACTTCAAATGGAGAGTCTCGCACCCCATGGCCAAAAAAGACAAGAGACGGACCCACTACCTCTTTGACCAAGATCAAGAGCAAGGAGGAAGATCAGACTGCATCTGCAACAGAATCCCAATCAGTATCAAAGAAATTCAAAAGTAAAGATAACAAAGAAAGTGATGCAAGCAGATAGTTGTGAAATACAAATAAGGTACAAAGCCATTCCAGTATACATTTTACTATCTCCGTCCCACTTGAAAAGATGGATTTTTCTTTTTGTGCAGTCTCATTTGAAGAGCTATCCTCTTTGGGCCTCTCTTTTTCAACAAATTGACTATACTAACCTTCCTTTCCCACCTAGTTTCAATTAAATGTTCCCTCCTTGCTTTCAATTCAATTTCTTTTAAGGGAAATTTAGAAAATTATTCAAGTATCAACCAATCTTCTTATTTTCGATGTATGGTCACGCCACCTCTCCAAGTGGGACGATATAGTTTTTATGATCTTGAAACCCCATGAACTATTTAATTCCAGTTTCATAATCCTTCTCCATCAAACAAAATGCTTCATGCTCCATATCTTCATATCTGAACCAAGTTGTCTTTTAATAATGTTCTCCTCTCCAAACTCCACTTACAAGCTTGTCCTTTCATATTTGCTTCATCCACAAGGTATTCCTCAAATATGTTCCAGATCCTATTTAGGCAAACTTAAAGTAAAATTTCCCGGATATAATTTTCATGAAAGCACCTAACTTTTCATAAGCCAATAGTACTAGTGGTTGCCCCCTAACGAAAAAAATTCAGGTTAACAACATGTTTCTGCTTTTAATTATCATCAGTGACCCCCCAATAACTCCATGAAAATGACTTGTATATTTTGCAACCTCTTATATTAAATGAAAAACAAGTCTTAAGAAAGACGGGTCCAAACTTGATGTTATTGAACTCGCTATCACGTAAGTCTTACCTCCCAGTCCCACTCATAATATGAGGCACATGATTGTTTTACTTCTTGTGCCAATTAGGTCGGGCTTCAAACGAGCCAGGTCGCGCAAACACTTAGATGTACATTAGATCATCACATTTCATTTACATCCGTCCATTTATTGAGCTCAATTATTCAAGGTGGGAATTAAGATTTGCAACCAAGACCCTGTTCGGGCCTGCATCACATGCACACATTTTTGGCAATTGTGGAAGCCAAAACTTTAAAAGCCTCGTAAAGCAAACGCTTGATATGTAAACCCCAAACGAACATTTCATTTGCATCTCTTGTTATCCACTTGTATGAAAACTCAAAGAACCACCTTATTTTGTGTTTGGGTATGAACTCAATCCAAAAAACAGGTATGGAACTTTACTTACCTTTCCATGGTCAGACAGTGGGTCGAGTGACATTTAAAAATTGAACGGTAAAGCCTATCCAAACTAGCTTGCCCCAAGATTAATTATTACACCCCTACTAGGCATGATCTACTTATGTGCCCATCGAACTACTAAACTAGCTTTGCATGGAGCTGAACCCAACTAGCATGGTTTTTTAACATAAAAACAGTAGGATTATTCGCTAATAAAGCTCAAACCACTTCTATGATTTCAACCCTATTCAAATCATAGCTTAATTATCTACTTTTCATTACTTTATAAGCCTTCACTGACCATAAACAAACCAAACTTGATAGCTTGGTTCTCGTAGTAACGGAACTTGGATACTGAAGAATTGAAGATTCGGAAGTGGGTTGATAATACTGCAGCTTAAGCAATAATCTGAAAATGCTACATGAAAGTCAAAACACTTTGAGGAACACCTTGCCCCGAGATTAATTATTATTTTATAATCCCCAAAAGTATTGAACCAAATTTATTTGGTATGTGTGGGGTGACGCTTGAATGTGATGAAGCATGTGAGCTTAACTTTCAGCTGGGGACTCTGTAGGTGCCCCTGAAAAGGGGACTCCCTAAATGGAACAGACTACCATTGAGTACAATTTCAAGCATCTACAATTCAATAATAAGTGAATGCATAATAAGGAATAGACAGCATAAGTCACATGTTGTCAAGTTCAAAAAAATTGAAACTTAAACATCCACAAAAATTGTTTGTCGAACCCTCAAACAAATGAGAACTTAATAGAGGGTTTCTTGTTCAACATATATCTAGATTTTTCAATTGATGATGCATGCATTTAGCCCATATATTCAAGAACACTGTAAATATTGTGGCAATAACAAACATAATTCACTTGTGTCATAAATTCATATTGTATTACCATGTGGTTACTACGGATAAGCAGAGTCATGATGGAGGTGAAAAAGAGGGAGGAATAGGGAGTACATAATCTGAAAAAAATATATGCAGGGACTGCTAATGAACTTTACTAGACATAGTAAAGTTTAGAACTTGTCAAACCATCCACTTCAATCATAGCAATGAAATGAAACCATGAGAAAACTAAACGCGATTCCAAGTTACTGAAACCTTCAAACAGATACTAAAGAATCATAAGAATGCACTGAGCAAGAAAAAAAAAAGGAGAGTAACATATTTCTTACCCGTTATATTGAGCAACATGTCACGAAGTAATCTCTCTTGCCAGCCAGTCTAAAGCCGGATACGCAAAGTAGAGCACCAAGAAAGATGGGAGCGCAAACACAACTGTGATCACCAAGTATAGAACTATGATGGTAGCACTGGCAGGTATCGCGAAAAGGACAATCAAAAGAAGTACGACAACCAATGGGAATTTTGCAGTCAAGTGGAGGAAGAAATCTAACGATTTATGAAGCGAAACCAGGTTCGAAGAACTACTAATTCGGTGAAGGCTATTACTGCTTGATCCTGAACTTCCTAGACTATGAAGCCTCCTTAAACTTAAACTGCTAGAGTGATTTTCAGAAAGAAAAGTGCTCCTTGTTGACCAACTTTGTTGATGATCCCCACATGAAAAGGCAGAAGATTTTGTCCTGTCACCATTCAGACTCTCAACCATCCAGAGGAGGAAGAAATTCTTACGCGGGAACTTAAGATTTCCTCTATAAACCAATCGGAGCGTCAGTATGTGACACCAAGGGCACGAAACGAATAATGGAATCTGAATTTGCTGATTGGAGACTTTCAAGGAAGCCCAATGAAGTCCGAGGACACAGTTTTTGCAAAGGGTGTGCCCACACCATAAGACGTATGGAACGTTCTCGACAATGTTGAAGGATTCGCAGCATATTGGGCATTCTAGTCCTTCCTCACTGCTGGCATTTGAGCAGCTTTCATCATCTGAGAGACTGGTCCGATTTGGCTCTCTTGAGTTCTTTTTCAAACCAAGACTTGCAATGGCATTTGAAACAGAGTTCCACATAATGAAGGTGAACAACTTTTAACACCCAAAAGAGAAGTTGCTGCTAAACCTTTGAAGAATAAACCACTAATTGATATGACACATAACTTCTTCTAAGGTAAACTCAGATGAGCTCTTTAGTCTGTCTGCATGAAAATCGTCCTTAAAATCCTTCCACTTCGGGCTTAACGTTTCAAGGGTTTCTCGGCATATGATCCCTACAGATGATGCAAGGTAAAAAATTCAATCTCCAATATTTCAGACAAATATGAAAAGATCTTCATTAAATAGGTACATTCTGATACAACTGGAAACCAAAGTCTTTAAAAATATTGGCTCATTTCAAGGTCTATATAGTAGAAAGTTGCCTATGTCAAATTTAAAGAAGCAGGATTACCAGATGCGCTACTTACACAGGAAGACAATATTGCTGTATTAACAATAATTTACACACATATTGCCAGGACTAAGGCTTTGTTGTTGTAACAATAATTTACACACATATTGCCAGGACTAAGGGGGGAATGGTATCAAACAGTTTCACTAAAAAAAGTAGTCTTGTTTGTTCAAAAAAAAAAAAAAAAAGTATAGTCTTTTGAAAGTAGACATCTCGACAAGACTAAATTGCCGCGATGTACCAGTTGAGAAACAGTGTTAATATGAAGTTGAGGTATTCTCAAAGCTTAAAATCCTAAAAAGTGTACGAATCTGGTATGGTCAAAAGCATAAATAACCAGCTTTAGGCAGTACGCATGTACAAAAAGTACATAATTTATGAAAAAAATGAACTTAGAATATCCTCAATTCATCATAGCGTGACTACAGTAGCTCGTACAAGAAGTCAATCAGAAAGATAGGTATTGAAGTCCTCCACATTAGAAATGTAGATGACATTTCATCCAAGAGTGGAACAAAATCAACCCGAACATTCTCCTATTCTTCCAAGCACATTTTAATTAAATCCAATGATAATTGTAATTATTAGCATATGATACCCTTCAATTGCACCAAAACCACATGGTTTATTTCAGAATTTATAAGAGTGTAAGACAAACACAATGATCTGATTCAACATAAAGATAAATTAGGAAAACCCAATGAACCTTAAAGTTTATGTTTTTCCGGAAACAAATGTCAAAATTCCACAAAAATCATAATCAGATGACTAAAATTCCTTCCCTTTTACGTTACTGATGGCACCATAAACTCAATGAAAATATTACTATACATTTTTTAAATTCATCAAATGCGATCAATTTGTGCTTCAAGAAATCACTATAATCAGATCAAATTGACATAAACATTAGCATTAGAAACTTCAAATCAAAAACTCACGAAATATGCAAGATTAGACGAGCGGAAAAATCGAAGGTGGGACGCGGATAAATTGAGTAGAAGAAATTGAGAAATGAAAAGGTTGAATTAGGTTACCGGAAAGTGGAAACGGGGAATCGATCGGAGAATCTTGAAGAAGAATGAGAGGGGGGAGGGGGGGGGGGGGGGGGGAGCGGAGGGAGGGAGGGAGGGAGAAGAGATCAGAGGAAGGGCGCTCCTTTCATTTCTCTTTCTCTTTCCTCCGTCGTCACTTTCTCGCTCTTTTTCTCTCTTTCTTTTCGTGATTACCTTAAACATACCCTTCTTTTTTTTTTTTTTTTCGGATGCCCAGATTCACTAACTTCGCCAGACTTACGGTTGCTCGGTCTAGCTCCGCCAACTACTCCTAGGGGTAGTAGTTCCGGTCCCTCTTCCCTACCACCCGTTAAATCGCGGGATGTGCCTCAGTAGCCAGGCTTTAACATACCTTTATTAATATTAGGGATGGTCTTGCAAGCAAGGGGACGGGTCGGTATTTGTTGTTTGTTTCCGATTTAATACACCTCTTTTCGCTTTTCTTTTCTTTTTTTCTCTTTATACTTGTTCTAGTTTACTTTTATAATGTAAAAAAAAAGGAAAAAAAGTAAAAAAAAAAAAGGCAAAAATGCAAAAATGCAAAAAAAAAAACTCAATTGGTCACATTGTGCATGTTTGGTACCTAATGTCATTTTTGTTACAAGTATAGTACCTCAAATGGTCATTCAGGGGCGGATCTATGAAGGAACTAGTGGGGGCGATGGCCCCCACTGAATTTCCAATATATATATATATATATATATATTGCTATATGTACATATATGTTTATCGTTGAAAAGTGACATATATTCTAACTTTGCCTTGCTGGTAAGACTTGGTTTTTTTTTTTTTTCCACAAATGGTCAGGGTTCAAAACCACGCTGGTACATGTTTTCTCTCTTTTCTCATTTATTAGGCAACCCTTTGAACAACCTTGTCTAGTACTCCCTCTGGTCCAAATTAACTGTCGCCTTTGGTCAATCACATGTAACTTTGACCAATAATTTAAATAAAAAATAATGATTCTAATAAAAATCTAAAATTTGTCATTGTACTATAATTAACAGTGTTCTAAAAATCGGGCTAGGCGGTCTCCTTCCGCCCCGATTTCCTTCAAATAGGCGATATTTGGCGTCAGGCGGTGACTAGGTGGCCTCGGTGGCAACTAGGCGGTCCAGGAGGTCGTGGCGGCTAGGCGGTGACCGGCGAGTTTAAAGAAGACAAAAGGGGCGTGTGCAGGAGGGAGAGAGATGTGAAAGAAAAGAACGAAGGATTTGGGCATGGAGGGGAGGGGAGAGAAAAGGAGATCTGTCGCCATGGTGTTGGAATTGCTGGATCAAGAAGCGTTTTGGGGAGTGTAGCAGGCGACGTTTGGGCGTTGTTAATGTTGGAAATTGAAAAATGAGTTGCTGCCTTGCTCTAAGAACGCGAAAGGTTGGGTTTTAAACTTTTAATTTGAGGAATTAATATAGTGGGGTGCATATACATAGTTACATACTGAAAATAGGTATACTCACATGTACAAAAAGATATGAAATCTACTTTTTCTTTTAGATTTTATTAATTTAAAAGATTTTTTTTGGAAAGTGAATATATTTTGTTTAGTCTTTTAAATAATATATAAGATAAATAATTATTTTATTTATAACTTCTCGGCCCCGCCTAGTCCCCTAGGCACTAGGGATGACCAAAAACGGTTCCGGGCCCGGTTCCGGTTCGGCATATATGTGACCCTGAACCGGCCCGCGCTTACACCGGTTCCGGTCATCACAATCCGGTTCCGGTACGGTTCCGGTTCAGTCCACGCTACCTTTTTTTATTTTTTTTTATCATACAATAATGAATAAACATGTTAAAATTTATTAAAAGACGAGAGATTTTTATTTTATAATATACTAATGAATAAACATGTTAAAATTAATTGAAAAATAAGGGATTTTTATTTTTTTTTAATGGAAATGCCGATCCGGTTCCGGCTCCGGTCCGGTTCGCCATATATGTGACCCTGAACCGGCCCGCGCTTACCACGGTTCCGGTTACTCCGGTTCCGGTTTACTCCCCGGTTTGCTCCGGCTCCGGGCTTTTCCGGTCCGGTTCCGGTCCAGTTTTCCGGTTCCGGTCCGGTTTGGCCATCCCTACTAGGCACTAGGCCCGGCTCCGCCGCCTAGCGATTTTTAGAACACTGATAATTAATAATACTTTTGATAACAATTTTTAGATTTTTATTAGGATAATTATTTTTGGTTTAAATTTATTGGTCAAACTTACATCTGTTTGATCAAAAGTGACAGTTATTTTGGACCAGAGGGAGTATAAATGAGTTTCAACTACTTAATTAGTTTTTTTTTTTCTAAAAAGAACTAAAGTTAAATTAAATTATGAATTTTTTAAGAATAAAATTAAGGAAGTTCTAACTATGGTATATAATTAAATAAAGTACACAATAACAACTAAATTACAAAAATGTGAAAAAATCGTTCATTTCAACTAAATGATTGATTTCATGAATATACATACATATTCGTAATAGAGGTGGTCTCCCATGAGAACAAGGGGATCCGTCTCATGCATGAGACGGGTCGACACATGACCTATGGGGCATGACCCGCCACGTGGCAGCCTCCCAGAGGTCCAAAATTTTTATTTATTTTTTTGAGTTTTTATATTATTTTTTCGGCTTTTCATCCGTTCACCAAATTTATTTTTTTTTGTTCATAAGTAAACGTAACACCTGTTTTACAAAAACAAAAGCAAGTTTTACCCATTTTTTTTTCAAATGTAATACTAACTATAATTACATGTAACCCAAACAATATCAAAATGTAATTATCATTTATAATGAAATGTAATAATGCTTTTGAAAAAATATAAAATATTGTGTATTTTGATTTAATTTTTTGAAAGAAAGTAACATTTGAAAAGTAACAACTCATATATGAATGTAATTATTTGTACAAGTAAATGTAACACTTTAATAAAAGAAATTATAACATATTTCTATAGATAATGTAATACTTTTACATGTAATCAAGCGTTTTTAGCTCTAAAAATGTAAATGGTTGAATTATTACTTTTTCTATACATATGTGTTACAATTATGTATAAACATTATTACATATAAGTAACACGTTCGTTATATTTTAGTTGTAATAAGTATTACTTTTGGCAAACGAAGAAAACATAGAAAAAAACACTGTTACTTTTCTGTATATAAGTATTACTTTTATGTATACAAACTGTTACTTTATATGAATACAGTCATTACATTAAGTTATAGTAACTATTACTTTTGACAAACCGAAAAAAACCCAAAAAAAAATATAAAAATTTAAAATTTTTTTTTTGGGCCTATGAGAGGCTGCCACGTGGCAGGTTCCACCCCTGGGTCCTGGAGCCGGTTCGTGGGTCGGGCCGGCGGGTCAAAAACCGACCCGTCTCATGGATGAGACGGATCATGCATGTGTGCACACAAGTTTTTGTCTTCATAATAATAATTAAAAAAAAATTACGAAATAGCACATTTGTTTACAAATTGAATGACATTTTTTGTTCTAAAACAAATGACATTTTGATTTTTTTTTCTAAAAAAACTCTATCCCTAATTTTACAATTATATTTCATAGTATATTATATTTGAATAATGTCACAATGGATTTTTTTTTTGACCCCCACTGATCATTATTCATGGATCCGCCACTATGGTCATTTTGTGCACTGGCGGTCACTAATGCTAACTCCATCCATTTTTTACCGTTAAGTTGTCATGTGCATGGTACATGATTAATATTATAAGGGTAAAACTGAAAATTCACGTGAAAAACTATACCTACCCCTTCTTCCCTAATATCTTTCTCTGCAAATTCCACCAGACCTTAATTCCTTCTCTCAAAACTCGAATCAAACAAGTAATAATCTCCTAATCAATAACCATATATCTAAATTTAAAATTTCAAGATAAATAAAAATCCATCACGTATTATTAGAAGCTGAAATAAAGCAATCAGTTGAAACACCGACAAACATCCACCGGCGATGATGAAGATTTCGTAAATTGGGACTTATTTTCGAGTTTCGAGCTCGCAAATTGCCACTACGGAGGGTGGGCAAGTCAGATGCATAAATGGATTTTTGTCTCATGAAAGCGGTCTTGGGATTGGAGTATGTAAATTGGGTGTTCTCAGAATTTTCATTTGAGAGAGATAAACTGGGTTGTGTACACTATAATCGGTTCAGAAAGTGGAGTCAGTGGATTGACGGCAAAGATATCGGTGTGGACCTGGGTTGAGACGCGTGTGGGGGTCGAGAAAATTGCAGATCTGATGAAAATTTAACCAGATCTGATAGAGAGAGAATGGAGATGTTGGAGGCTTTATACTGATGATTAAGGTCGCCGTCGGTAAGGAAGTGGAGCTAGTGGATCGAGGCCGGAAGGTCGGACGGAGGACTGCTGGATACGGTTTTCCAGATCTAGACCGATCTGACAAAGGGGGAGGAGGTAAGTAGGTTGGATGAGGGGGGGGGGCGTGTCCAGGGGTGGCCGGAGAATGTTGGCAGGAGGATTTCCCGGCGACGTTGGCCGGAGTAATCAGCCGGCTGTAAAAGAGAGAGAGAGATTGAGAGTTGAGAGAGAGTGTGTATATTTAATGGGTGCAGTATAGAGTATGGCCATTGAAGATGAAGTACGTGGGAAGAAGATGAAAGGAGAAAGAGTGGGGAGAATTTTTACTTTTCACATAAATTTCCTATAATACCCCTCAATAGATGGCACACGACGAAGCACATGGGTATTTAACGTTCAAATATTGGCGGTGTTAGCCATAATGACTTTGGCAGCACAAAATGACCATTTGAGGTACTATACATGCAACAAAAATGACATTAGGTACCAAACCTACACAAAGTGACCAAATGAAGCACTTTTTTTTGCTTTTTTTTTTTTCTTAAAAAAAATATCCTCGACTTTTCAAACAAACATATAATCAAATATAGTATAAAATAAAGAATAGAAAATACTACCTCCGTCCTAGCTTAATGTGCACAGTTACGGTTCATTTGGTTAACTCAATCGAACTTTGAAAATAATTTCATGAAAATCCAGATATTTTTATGCAATTCCAAAAATTGTTATTGTTTCACCATTGGGAATAGTATCAATAACTTTTTTTAAAATTGCATAGAGATATCTGGATTTTCATAATATTATGGTCAAAGTTCAATTGAGCAGAGAAAAAAAAGTCAAATTATGCACACTGAGCTGAGGCGGAGCCGTTGTGGGGAATCTAGACCCCCTGAATTTTTCTTTTCAAGGGGGTCAACATATTAAATTCAAAAATTTAAAACGATAAATTTATACAAATTACGAAATTCAGGGGGGGGGGGGTCTAAGTATTCTCCTCAAAGAGCCTAGATCCGCCACGTAGCATCATTTTGAGAAATATATCAGCCTAGTCGCCTTTGCAGATAAACTCAAATAAAATCATCAATTACATTGGAGATGGGCATAAGGGTAGCCCGGTCCTGTTCGGCCCTTGTTTGATCAAACCCGCGGGTAAACGAGCTTAAACCCGCCCATGATGTGTAAGCACGCAGGCTAAACCCAGTTCGGCCCTCTTGCATGTCCCGAGACCGACCCGCACTTAAACCCTTAGGTTTTACCCAATGGTTTTTAACGGGTTTTATTTTTTAGTTTTTTTTTTTTAAAAAAAAACATGAGAAAATACAGAAAAATACAAAAAATAAATTAATTAAAGACATTATAATTTAATTTATAGTTTAATAAAAATATAAATAGCGTAATAATATTAGAATATTGTTAAAGAAAATTAAAAATGTGAAATAAGTATAGAATTTTAATGAATAAAATTGTTAAAATAATATATTAAACATACTCCATTTAATAAATAAAATTATTAACACATTATTTTTTTTGTCAAACACACAATATATATAAAATAAAACATTAAAAATAAAAAATTATTAAAACATTATATACTCCATTTCAATAGTGAAATAAAGGTATTTTGGACAGAAATTCAAAAACAAATAAAAAAAAGTTTTCTGGCGGGCCAAACGGGTTTTTCAAACCCGAGGGCTAAGCCAGGTCCGTTTGTAAATTGTGAGGCCCGTTCCGTCCGCTTAATACAAGGGCCAAGAGCTGGGTTGTCCGCAAGCTCACGAGTATGGGCTTGGCAGGTCACGGGCCGACGGGCCGTCTGCGAGTTCAAGCCCGAAACTAAAAACGTAAGGTGAAAAAATATTATATATATATATATATATATATATATATATATATATATATACAAAATACTTTTACATCTTAAAAAATTGTTTACTTTGATTTTATAATCAACTTAATTAAATTAGGATAAGTGTATGTATGAATGCATAATAAGTATCATCAAATTATAAAATTGTGATCGAAACAACTACTTCTTCCGTCACGGTTTAAGGTTTTTAGTTTGATTTTATACGCTTATAAAGAAACCATGACAAATTTGAGTCAATAATAGTAATGTGTGAATGATAAAATTGTCCATTCATAAAGCAAGTTGGTGAAAAGTAGATGGGTGAAAAGTAGATGGGTGAGTGATGATTTTTTTGTAATATATGAGCTTTATGAGGATAAGATTGTCCAAAACACTATTTATACTTTGCCATTTAAGGAATAAAGCAACTAAGAACTTTAAACTGGAACATACCAAAAAAGAAAGTAAAAACCTTAAACTGAGACGGAGACAGTACAAAAATACTATCGCATCACTACAAGAAAAATGACTTTTACTGGCATCGATATAGGTGGCATTAAGCTAAAAATGCCACAATATGCATATTTATTGGCGGTTAGAAATTAGTGGCATTGGAGAATTTAGATTTAGTGGCATTGTGAATTGTCATTATATCATCATTAAATGCCACTAATACCCTTAGTGACATCGATAGAAATGGCATTAGGCTAATGCCACCAGCTAAAAAAATGCCGCTTAATTGCAATAAAGTGACATATTTGAATGCCGCTAAAGCCCATATTTTTTGTAGTGCATTTTTTTACGTTACAAATTAAATGACTTAACTAACTAGGAGAAGATGAAGTATTAAAAAAACTTAAAAATAGGAAAATATATAATTGAAGAAAAAATATTCTGTTTAAATTTGTGATTTCTATAGTTTTTTTTTTTTTTGAAGCAATTTGTGATTTCTATAGTTAGTTTTATGACTTTATAGTAAGTACATGTAAAAATAGGAGAGATATAGCTAAAATAAAAGTGGAGAAAATTAAAGTAAAAATATTAAAAAGAGCCATAATGCTCGTGAACATCATACAACGTACAATTAACCTTCTTAATATATATATATATATAAAAAAAAGGAAATACTAGTAGTGCTTATTAATAACGGAAATAGACATGGGTTGGACCCAAGATTATGGATAATGATATATATAGTAAAAATTTATTGTAATCCGTTGGATTATAATAAATCTTTAAAGACCCCACTGTTAAAAACTCATCCAACGAATTATAGAGTTTCACTATGAGTTTTCAATTTTTGTATAATTATCCCAAGATTATATGAATTTGTGTAATCAATTTTAATGTTTCTTCAAGAAACCTTCGGCAATCTTTATATACTCTCCATACCCACTTCCAGATTTCTGTTCTTTACCATCGGAATGGGCGGAGGAGTGTGTTGTACTTGCGGTGGTTGTTTGTGTTTTACCCATACCGGAATGGCCGGAACCGGTGGTGGTTGTGGTGGTGGAATGAGTTGTATGATACTTGTGAAGATAATCCTCAGCCTTATCAACGTACTTTCCGTACCCCTTCTCCTCAAATTTCCCGTAGCTGGAAGCGGCATTGATGAGGTCAGCGGCGGCACCGGCCACCTTGGCCTTGTCAACCTTGTTCTTATTATCAGGATCATGGCCACCAAAAGAGGATTTGGCTACGGTAGCGACCAATTTAGCGCTGGATAGGAGCTCGGATTTTGATGGTTTTGGGTGGTGTTTCTTGGAGTCGGCGGTGGTGGTGTGGCTGCCGCAGATGGTGGTGGTGGTGGTGGTGGTGGTGGTGGGTTTGTCGTGTTTTTGGTGGTGGAATGAATCCATTGTTTAATTAGGGAAGAAATTGATTATTTTAAGGAAATGGAAAGAAAGGAAAGTCGTTTGTTTTGGTGTAGGGGAGAGAGGGTTGAGATTATAAATAGGTTTGAAGATTTGCAGTTTTAATGATCGTGTACAAGTTAACGTATTTGCATTTACTTAGTTTTTTAAAGGGATCACGAGAAATGAAGTAACATGAGTGGACATCATGGTTCATCATTCATTCAAACAAAGTTCACAAATTCGAATTACTACAAATTAAATTTATAAATTCTACTTACAAACTGAATAGGAGATACTCTTGAATACTTAATACTCTTGATCGTGCAAAAATTGCGATCAGTTGAGCCGGATCCGCGGAGTGATATTTGGACGTCTGTTAGCCTGAAATAGATGAACAAACGTCAACTCAGCCGGGGCTTCACCGGCGAAGACCCTCCGGCGTGAGAATGGGTTAGTCTGCTATTGAATGAATAAACTGGGGAGAAAGAGTGAGGTTAGAGAGCTTAACCTTCGCCAATGAGAATGAGGTCTTTATTTATACCCCAAAATAACTGCCTTGTCACTTAGATTCCGCTCCTTGAACGTAGGGATTTGTGCTTATCCACATCTATGACTCACCAGGTCCGCATTAGGGCAACACTTCTAGAAGTCACCATTGGGCCTTGTCAAAGAATTGGGCCAGACCTCTAATTCCCCTAATCGTGATGGGGACAGATACAAGTCCGAGCTCGTCTGACCGAGCAAGCATGAGATGAAGTCCGACCTTGAGTCGGGTGTGCCCGCGCGCACCGACGAAGGGGCCTTTTAGAGTAATGCTGGCTACCAGGTGGTCAGCTCGGCCACACGAGCATAGACCATAAACGCGGGATGGTGCGACGAGTCTGGAGTCGTTATTCGGTTCTTCGTGGCTCCTGCCTCCCAGCTCGGTCGAACGAGCTGCGTAAAGATACTTTCAGGGCTAGCCCGTTCAGGTTGTTCCGGGTTGGTCCAATACGCAAGATTCAGGTCGGGGCAGGTTGGACCGACCTTCGAGCCCGTTTCTCCAAGTCGGGTCGTTCCTTTCAACTCTCTCCGTCTCGTATTAATGTTTTTAGTTTGACTTAACACGGATATTAAGAAAAATTAAATATTGTGAGTATGAAAAGTAAAGTCAGAAAAAGTAAGAGAGAGAAAGTGGGTCGAAAGTTTTTGTTATGAGAATGATAAGTGAGACCTATTGTCTATTTAAGGCAATAAAGCAACTGAAAACCTTAGTATGAGACAAACAAAAAAAAGTAAGAACCATAGTCTGTGACAAAGAGAGTAGCATTTGTGGCCTACAACTACATTATTCAATAATGTTAATTTATTTCTAGTCTAGTCCAAGATTTTATGATTTATTTATTTATTTTTTTGTGATTTTAGTATTACTGAAATATGCATTTACTTGGTGATAGTGGGAGCCGGAAAAAAAAAAAGTAGCACTATGTATTATACCACGTATTAAAAGTTAAATTTGTTATTTAACAACTCGATTTAAGTAGATTGACATTATAATGATTTTATCTTTTTTTTTTTTTTTTTGAAGGAATGATTTTATCTTATATATTAAGCATTTGATTAATTGTGGCACTATGTGTGAAATACAATGGAACGAAAGATTTCAACTTAAGTTACGTTATACTCCATCCGTCTCAAAATGATCTTCACATTTGACTATTCAATTTTTTTAAGGATATGAACACTTGCTTCACTAGCCATGTTGTGTTTATGAATAATTATGCCTAAATTGTATAAATGAGAAGAACTTTTTGGGACAATGAAAAATGGCAAATGAGAAGATCATTTTGGGACGGAGGGAGTAATATACTATTACTTAGATTTACATGATACTCTTTCTGTCCTTAAATGAATGTTCAAATTTTATTTTAAAAGATAGATGCAAAATTCTATTTTAAAAAAAAAAAAATAGTTGCAAAGATTCATTTATAATCCAGTAATCCTATTACTAAACATTTAGTTTTGCATGTATAAAGAGAATAGTAAAAAATAAAAATTGATATAAAAGTATGTAAGAACAAATCTTGTTTAAAAATGACATTTATTTTGACACATAAAATTCTTAAAATAGAAATTCATTTAAAAATGGAGGGAGTAGATGTTATAGTAAGCAAGCTAATCTGACATTATGTTGCGACGGCCAAATCTCGGTTGTGGGACTCACCACTAGACATGTCCAAATAGAACCGGGAACCGACGGAACCGGCGGGTAGAACCGGAACCGGGAACCGGCGGAACCGGGAACCGAACGGAACCGAGAACCGGATTGAAATGGTTTGAATACGAATCCAACATATTCAGAACCGAGGAACCGGCGGAACCGGGAACCGAGAGCCGGAACCGAGAACCGGGAACCGAACGGTTCTCTGCATTAGAGGAGTTTAAAGATGTTTGATCATTATGGTAGGTTGGCTGCTAGCTAATATATATACTGATATACATACTCCCTCCGTCCCAAAATACTTGTAGTTCTAGGATTTTCACACAAATTAAGAAAAAAAATAATACATGTGTAATGGACAATATTACTCTTGGAACATTTCAAGTATCAAGACAATTTAATACTTTTACAATAACAACACTATCATAAATAAGGGTATATTTGGTAAACAATGTCAAAAATGTATAGATAATAGCAAAACAACAAATATTTTGGGACAAACTTCAACTCCTTAAACTACAAGTATTTTAAAATGGCGGGAGTATTACATTTTAAACTACAAATATTTTGGGACGGAGGGAGTATTACATACTTATTAGATGGTGAGATGGAACCGGTGGAACCGTCAGAACCGGAACCGGAACCGGCGGATAGAACCGGGAACCGGATTAAGATGGTTCGATTATGGTTCCGGCCATTTGGGAACCGGGAACCGGAACCAGAACCGTTTGGACATGTCTACTCACCACTGTCACACTAAACGGTATTCTAAGTTGTAGGGATGGCCAAACCGGACCGGAATCGAAAAAACCGTAACCGCCATGAACCGCCACGAAAACCGGAACCGTGGGAACCGGAACCGTTTTTGATAAGGACCGGTTAAGGTTCAACCCCCCAAAAAACGGTGAACCGGCGGTTCCGAACCGCCCAACCAAACCGTGAACCGGAACCGTCTGAACCGTCAGTAAAATCGTTAAAAAACCATTAAAATCATTAGATTTCTAACAGTTTCATCAGAATTAACCGTTACTAATGGAAGGTTGACAAGAAAAGTTGTGTTTTGACTGATTTTTTTAGCCAAATTCAATGAATGAAAATAATAAAAATTTGGTTGTCCCCCTCATTGTAAATTTGCCTTTAATTAATAAAATTTAAAGGGTACCGTCCTTTTTTTCTTTTATATACTATCATTTATTTATTTTTTTTCTATGTTTGTTTTTCAATATAATGTTGATTTAGTTTTTTTTTTTTTTAAAAAAAAACACTTATGAAATAATTTTTAAGCTGTTTATTCATTATTGTATGATTAAAAAAAAAAAAAGTACCGCGGAACCGTACCGGAACCGGATTGTGACAACCGGAACCGGTGTAACCAAGGGCCGGTTAAGGTTCACATAAAAGCTAAACCGGGACCAGCGTTGGCCATCCCTACTAAGTTACTCTTTTTATTCTAGAAATTTAGTTATAATGAAAAAAATTATAGTTAAGATAAATAAATTTTGATTAAATATAATAAAAATAAATTACTTAAATTTTAATGAGAAAATTATTACATGGAATAAATAAAATATGATATATTAAAAATATTATGACATAAATTACTAAGTAGATGCAAAAATTTGGGATTAGTTTCTCAAAAGCACCTGAAACAAAAACTAATTTTTAATAAGGACTTTATTTTTTTTAAAAAAAGCCTACAATTTGAAATTTATTGCTTTAAAGGCATTGGCGACACCACTATCATAGATTTCTAAACTCCGATAGACAACTATCAGAGGTTTTTTGGACTGCATACAGTGGTATCAGAGTGTGATATACATGTCTCAGAGTGACATGGGTGTCTGTGTTTTTGATAGACGTGTCTCAGAGCGACAAGTAAACTCTAGAGAAATAAAAATATACTATAAGTTTTCAAAATGAATAAACGTTTGATCGGAGGGATTTTAAGAGAATATTCCATAAAATTTGTATTGTTACATGCTGATGCTAAAATATGTACTTGATTTTGACATTAATCTTTCACAAAATAAATAAATGTCGCTCGCATCTCAATCTTTTTTATTAACGTGATTCGATTATAACCAAAAGTTTGGGAAAATTTAATTGTTCTTCCAAAATTAAAAAAAGAAAAAACTGAATGTACTCAATAGTATTTTTAGTGAAAAACTAATAACATATTTTAAGATTTTATGAAAGTAAATTCCATCAATTTTTGGTCAAACATTAATAACTAATTTTATTAAAAAAAGTCAAAGAGAGAATATTTATTTAATTAGGGATTTATTAAACTTACATCCACGCATTAATTATTGAGCACTTAATTTTTTTTCCTCTGGAGTAAACCCTAATTCAACACATATTGAAGAGAAGTAGAGAACTTCCAAATTGACATCTCCTATTTAAGTAGTACTACCTCTACCTCTGTCCCTAAACGAAGGTCTAAATTTAATTTTAAAGGACACAACTTTTTGTATAATTTGGTGACAAATGCATATATAATCTTGTAATCATCTTTACAACATTTAGTTTCTGCAAGTATAAAGAGACCGGTGATTTATTTTTTTTGAAAATAAAATATTTAAGGACAAAGTTATAATCAAAATAAACACTCATTTTGGACGAAAATTCCTAAACATGGACACTCATATAAAGATAGATGCAGAGTGAGTACTATCACAACATTGTAAGGAAATACTCCCTCCGTCCCATAACAATGGGCACGGAGGGAGTAAAAGCTTAAAAAACAAACCTATTACATCAAATAAGCCACCATTTCATGAATCCATCAATATTACTACTACAATCAAACAGTAACCAAATACATACATAATGAGAAAATTCAAAAGTGTAACCAACAAGAAAAAAAAAAGTGCGTTGACTTGAAATGGTTTTCATTCTTTATTTACGTTCAATATTGAGCGCTCGATCTACTTGTTGTTGAACAGACCTCCAACCTTTGCTACCGCACCTCCCACCACATTTCCAGATTCCTCCTTCTTCGCCACCGGCTCAACTTTAGGCTCGGCTGGCTTGTTAAGATACTCCTGAGCTTGGGTTCCGACCTTTCCGACTGCCTCTTGACCTGCTACACCGTACCCTTTGGCAGTTTCAACCACGTTAGTGGCGGCGCCGGTGACGGCTGTATGAGCTGTTGCAGCCGCCGACTTGGTGTTGTCGATGAATCCTGGTTTGGTTTCTTCTGCCTTGGGCTTGTCGGAACCGCCGCCGGTGATGTTTTTTAAAGCGTCCATGGCTGTTGTTTTGGATGGCCGGAAAAGTGAGATGGTAGTTGGACAGTTTTGGGAAGTTGAAGTGAGAGTGAGAGGAGTTATGAGTTTGGGTGATCAGGGTGAGGGTAGTTATAAGGGTTGGAGTTCCGATATTGCCCTTGTAAAGGGGACTACCCTTTTCTTTGTTGGTGGTTTGTGGAGTTACACGTGAATGATATTGTAGGGTAAATTTGTCTTTGTGATTGATATAGTATGTCGGCAGACACGTGTGGTCGTAGGTTGATAATCCAATGATAAAATACCTAATCCGGTCCAAATGGATGATGGTTTTGGAATTTCCATTCATTTCTTTCTTAAAAGAGAAAATTTTGGGGGAAACTAGTTTCTCCATAAGTTATAAAAAGTCATGTTTTTATAGGATTTAAAGTTTAGGGATTAGAGTTTCAGATTTAGGTTTTAGGGTTTCAGGTTTAGGGTTCAATGGTAAAAAACATGACTTTTTATAACTTATGGAGGAACTAGTTTCCCCCAAAACACACTCTTCTTAAAAATTCATTTCCGACTTGCTACTCCTCTAGTTGATCTAGATTTAATAAATGTCCAAAATTTATTTTAAAAAATATTTTAGATTTTTTTTTTTTAAAAAAAAATTAGGTTTAAATTCATTTTAAGTATTGTATGTATTTTATCCAGACTTTACTTTAACCACTATACTTTTTCCGTCCCACTCGAAATATGATTTTTCTGATAGACACGGAGATTAAGGGAAAAGTGTTAGTGGAGTAAGTGTTGTGAGTATGAAAAGTAAAGTAGGAAAGAGAAAATGGGTAAAGAATAATGAGTTGAAAGTTGTTGTGCGTGTGAATGTTAAGTTCCACTAAATAAAACACTTTCATTTTGGGTTGTCATATTTCGAGTGGGACACCCAAAAAGAAAATTTGTCCTAATTCAATTGGAACGGGTGGAGTATTTGTTATTTAGCATGAAAACTACAAAAGTTTTGAAAAACTATTATTTTAGCCAAAAATTCTTATCCTACGCCCACCCGCAAATTTATGCCAAAAATGATAGTTTTACAAAACTTGTGTGGTGTTCGTGCTAAACGTAATGTTTATGCAATTAAATCGCAAAGATTCATAAATAATCTTGTTATCCATTTTTTGATGTAGGACGGGATAGTAATTATTTTCTTATATTTTATTATTTTATTTCTATTTTCAGAATTAATTTTTCTAGTAGAATTATAAGTGGTTTTAGAGTATATTTTGAGTATATTGACTAGTTTTAGAGTCCCAATAGGTTACCTTATGGGTTAAAAGTTATTTTAGGATATTATTTCTTATTTTTCAAATATTAATAAAAAGAAATATAGAGAGTAAAAACTAGAGAAAAGAAGCGGAAGCTGAGTAATCAGGCCACCATAGATCGGTGGTTCTGATTCCATCTTAGAATTAGAGATGTGGTAAGAAGAAGCGAGAGGCCCGAGTGTTAGCATGGGCTGGACTGGGGCGGCAATGGACTATGTTGGAGGTTCCACCTTAAAACCAATTAGTGCTCAGGGGAGTAACTCTTCAAGTCTATATACCGGTCCATAATTCTCTCTTTAGAAGATGTGAGATTATTGTCTAAGGGCCTGTTTGGTAACCAATTAAGCTCTTAATTTGGAACATTTTAAGAGATTACAAAATAAGCTTGTTTGGTAAGGGAATTTCAATCACTTAAACTGTTAAGATTATCTTAAAATAGGCTATTAATTTTAAGCTAGTATGACAAGTCTTAACAAGGTAAGAGGAGGTAAGATAAAAAAAAAAAAAAAAAAAAAAAGGGAATGGGTTCAAACCCACTCATCAACATTTTTGTTTATTTAATGTTACTTTGTTTTGTTGAAACATTTTAGTTTTTCATGCATATTAAATATGATAAAATTAAAATTAAATTATTTTTATAAATAATTTTGATAATATTTTCTTGAGTGTCATAATTAAATTTTAATTTTTTTTTTCAAAGTTTAGTAAAATTGATCAAAATAGTGAATATGGACTTTATTAATGAGGGACAAATGAAAATATCAGTAAAACTGTTCAAATATTACTATTATCGGTCTAAATAAAAGATAATTTGATAAATAATATTTTTGAATTATAATTATTTATTTTAAAAAATATGACTATTTTTGTTTGAGGATAAGCAAAAAGAATAATCAAATGAAAGAGATGAGACTAATTTTTGAGTGTTTGTTTACAATTTTGATTAAATTCAGATGTATGTAGTCTGTCAGTACCAAACAAATTGAAGTTTTACAAAATTCAGCAACTTAATGATTTCAGCTTTACTTTTTCAGCTCTACATTTTCAGAGCTTAATTTTCAGCTTTACCAAACAGGCCCTAACACGCCCCCTCACGTGTAGCCGGGCTTTGCCAAGGCTTACAACATGGACTTGTTAATCAGGTGGCGCGGAGTAGATCGTAGGTCGTTGGGCCTGCACGTGTCCCAGAGTTTAGAATATTTGACCTAATTCCATTGTATGAACTAGGGTTTGAACAAGGATTTACCGAAGAAAATCCTTCTGCAAGGAATAAGGATTCCTTAATAAGAATTTCTGAAGAAATTCTTCTGCAAGCAAAAGGCTTAAGAAATTAAAAAGCAATCTTAATTTTTATTGAATAAAAGTGTAATTTTCGGATTACAACTTTAGGCCTATTTTATAGTGCCCATAATACTTGAAAAACAAGAAATAATATCCTAAAATAACTTCTAACCCATATTGGGACTCTAAAAAGAGTAAATATACACAAAATATACTCTAAATCCACTTATAATTCTAATAGAAAAATTAATTCCGAAAATACAAATATAAAAATAAAAGATAAGAAAATAATTAATATCCCGTCCTACATCATTCACCACCGCTTCAAAAGAACTCGTCCCCGAGTTCATCTCCGAGGCTTGGAAAGTTCCGTCCCACTTGAATAAATATTTTGAGTAGATCTGCTCTTTAAGCACAATTTGAGGTAGAACGAATTTTTCAAAATAAATAATCAAACCTTCATTATTTGATTCTAAAATTGTTTCTTTTGAAGTTGAATCTTCAACCATGGACAGAAAATTATTACTAATCTTCTCTCCTTTGAAACCTACATTCATTATTTGTAGATCCTGATTCGCGGGTTTGACTGCAACTAAATCTTCTCCGTTTGAATCTGAATCTTTCCCTTCAATCGGCTCGACGCGGTGGAGATTTTCCCCGTGAGGACCTGCTCGATTTTCTGGGTTAAAACTATTTTTGTTATTCTGCAATAATTGCGAACTCGCCTGAATATGATCACGAAGCTCTTCATTAGCATGTTGAGAGGCAAGTCGACGTTCTTCATCAAGACAATCATATTCCGCAGATTATTTTTCTTCTAATTTCGGAATTAATACGTCTATCAAATAATCAAGTTTGTCAGCATTAACGTCAATTATCATCCAATACTCATGCTTAGCCGTTTGTTCTGCCTCTGCATTTTTCCAATCTCCTAGTGATTTATAACGTCGCAAACGTTGATCGGCACCTTCTTCCAAATCAAGGAGTTGATATGCCAACTGAAGAAGGTATTTTTCCTTTCTTCTAGCACGATCCAATCAAAGATTGATTGCATGAATAACTTCATATTTCTCATGGTTGTTATTACCTCCAGTAATCACCATCTTCCCAGGATTTAACCTGCTCTGATTGCCAACTGACGTAGGGAACGCAGCGCAATAATAAAAAGGATAGACAAATATCCCGGAGTTTAGAATATTTGACCTAATTCCAATGTATGAACTAGGGTTTGAACAAGGATTTACCGAAGCAAATCCTTCTGCAAGGAATAAGGATTCCTTAATAAGAATTTCCGAAGAAATTCTTCTCCAAGCCAAAGGCTTAAGGGATTAAACCCAAACAATATGCAAAGCACTCTTAATTTTTATTGAATAAAAGTGTAATTTTCGGATTACAACTTTAGGTCTATTTTTTAGTGCCCATAATACTTGAAAAACAAGAAATAATATCATCCTAAAATAACTTCTAACCCATAAGGTAACCTATTGGGACTCTAAAACTAGTAAATTTACTCAAAATATACTCTAAAACCACTTATAATTCTACTAGAAAATTTAATTCCGAAAATACAAATAAAATAACAAAAGATAAGAAAATAATGAATATCCCGTCCTACATCAAAAAATGGATAACAAGATTATTTATGAATCTTTGCGATTTAATTGCATAAACATTACGTTTAGCACGAACACCACACAAGTTTTGTAAAACTATCATTTTTGGCATAAATTTGTGGGTGGGCGTAGGATAAGAATTTTTGGCTAAAATAATAGTTTTTCAAAACTTTTGTGGTTTTCATGCTAAATAACAAGTACTCCATGTTGGAATAGAGATCGTAAAGGAAACAAAGGGAAGAAAATCTACGCAGGAGACCAGGCGGGCGCTCGGGTACAACCAGGCGGGGGCTCGGTTTTGATCAGAAGGAATTGGTTTTTGGCGAGAGGTAAGTGGGCGCTTGGTACCTACCGAGCGGGCGCTCGGTGCCGGGACTGGAATTCGGGATTGAGCAGTATTTTCGAGATTTCTCTTGTGTTTAGGTTTAGGTCTTATTCTAGGGTGCATATTTAAGCAATGTTCCGCCCCCATACTCATTATAACTCAGATTTAACATATTATAGTGCAAGATCCTGGCTTGGTAGTGCCCCCAGACGTAGTTAAACATATTGACGAACTGGGTAAACAATTTCTTGTGTTCTTTTGTCTTTTGCTTTGTGTCTTTATTTCTTGTGCTTGTTTGTGGTGCTGTATTTTCTTGCGGTTTGCTTGGGTGTTTGGAGGGATTTTCCACAACAACTGGTATCAAGAGCTCCGGTTGAACGATCAGGGTTTATCGGGCGATTCGGGTTTATCAAGAAATCAAGAATGAGCAAGGATAAACAAGCGGTGGAGAAATTTGATGGGTCTGACTATGGGTTTTGGAAGATGCAAATAGAGGATCTCTTGTACAACAAAGATCTCTATAAGCCCTTAACAGGAGTCAAGCCGAAAGCGAAAAACATGAAGAATGGGATCTTATGGATCGGAAAGCCCTAGGGGTGGTTAGATATACTTTGTCAAAGTGGATCACGAAAACTACCAAGAAGGCGAAAATCACCAAAGAGCTATTGGATTATGTTACTGAGAGATTTGAAACTCTATCTGCTGCAAATAAGGTTGATTTGATACGCAAGATGGGTAATCTTAAAATGCAAGAGGGAGGATCCATAGCCAAACACATTGATGAGTTATGGATGTTATAGACTCATTGGCGGCATTAGATATTACGTTTGGGGATGAGGTTCATGCTTGTCAATTGCTAGCGTCCTTACCAGGAAGTTGGAGCGGAACGGTTACAACGTTAAATGCTTTAGCAGGTAAGAACAAATTGAAGTATGATTATGTCAAGGACTTTCTTTTAGGCGAGGAAAATCGTATGAAGAAGTTGGGGACACCATCTACTTCGGGATCGGCTTTAGCTACAACTAGCAGGGGAAAGCCGGGTATTAGCAACAAGGGGAGAACTGAATCAAAGGAAAACGTAAGAGGTGGTGAGTACAGGCTTAGGGAGAACAAGAATGTACCAAGGTTTGCCAAGGGATCGGTACAGTGCTATCATTGTAAGGAGTTAGGACACTACAAGAAGGATTGTCCCATGCGAGGGGATAAATCGGGAAATGTGGTAACTGGGGGTGATGATGTACTGGTTCTAAGTGTTAGTAGTGCGCTAGAATCATATGTGCTGGATTTGGGGGCATCATTCCACTCATGCGGGCATGCAAGGGAGTTGGAAAATTATACTTCCGGTGATTTCGGGAAGGTCTATTTGGCGGATGGCGAGCCTTTGGAAATCAAGGGGAAGGGGGATATCAGAATAGGAGCATCGTACGGGAAGGTCTTACATCTACACGGGGTCAGACACATTCCAGGTTTGAAAAAGAACCTGTTATCAGTTGGGCAGCTGGATGAAGAAGGTTACAAGGTAACTTTTGGCTGCAGGAACTGGGTTATTACCAAGGAGGATTCAGAGATCGCTCGGATAAATAAAGATGGGACATTGTATTTGGCGAATAACAATAAGGATAGTATCGTGGTGGCGTCAGCCAAGGGTGATACAGATTTATGGCACTGTCGATTGGGTCACATGAGTGAGAAGGGGATGAAAGTACTTTGCTCAAAGGGATTACTACTGGGTTTGAAGATAGTCAATGTGGGGATCTGCAAAGATTGTGTGTTTGGAAAACAGGCGAGAAGCAACTTCTCGAGGACATGTAGGGCTTTGAGGGAAGTAAAGTTGGAATTTTGGTCCATACGGATTTGTGGGGGCCGGCCCTGGTAACTTCTCTAGGTGGTGCGTCATATTACATGTCGTTTATTGATGATTCGACAAGGAAGGTCTGGGTTTACTTCTTGAAACACAAATATGAGGCATTCGAGGTGTTTAAGAAGTGGAAGGCATTGGTGGAGAATCAGACGGGTCTTAAGCTCAAAAGCTTGAGGTCTGATAATGATGGGGAGTATGAGCTCGGGGAGTTCAGGGAATATTGTATAGTGAATGGCATTCGTATGGTGAAGACACCAAAGGGCACACCTCAACACAACGGGGTTGCAGAGAGGATGAACAGGACATTGAACGAGCGGGCTAGAAGTATGAGATTGAAGTGTGGACTTCTGAAGACGTTCTGGGCATATGCAGTTGACACGGCAGCTTTTTTTTATCAATAGGGGACCATGGGTACCATTGGGGAATGAAATTCCAGAGGAAGCATGGAGTGGCAAGCAGGTAAATTTGTCCTTTCTTCGCATATTTGGCTGCGTTTCATATGTTCATATTGATTCTGCTGATAGAACTAAATTAGATGCTAAGTCTGTAAAGTGTACGTTTATTGGTTATGGCGGGGATGACTTCGGGTATAAGTTTTGGGATGATCAAAATCATAAGGTAATTCGTAGGCGGGATGTTATATTCAATGAACAGGTTTTTTATAAGGACAGAAAAGGGGCATCTGATGGGGTTAGTTCGGAGCCAGACATTGTTGAGGTAGATATTCAATGAACAGGTAATTCCAGGTTTGAAAAAGAACCTGTTATCAGTTGGGCAGCTGGATGAAGAAGGTTACAATGTAACTTTTGGCTGCAGGAACTGGGTTATTACCAAGGAGGATTCAGAGATCGCTCGGGTTAATAAAGATGGGACATTGTATTTGGCGAATAACACTAAGGATAGTATCGCGGTGGCGTCAGCCAAGGGTGATACAGATTTGTGGCACTGTCGATTGGGTCACATGAGTGAGAAGGGGATGGAAGTACTTTGCTCAAAGGGATTACTACTGGGTTTGAAGATAGTCAACGTGGGGATCTGCAAAGATTGTGTGTTTGGCAAACAGGCGAGAAGCAACTTCTCGAAGACAGGTAGGGTTTTGTATAAGGACATAAAAGGGGCATCTCGAGGACAGAAAAGGGGCATCTGATGGGGCATCTGATGGGGTTAGTTCGGAAAAATCGAAGGTGGGACGCGGAGAAATTGAGTAGAAGAAATTGAGAAATGAAATGGTTGAATTAGGTTACCGGAAAGTGGAAACGGGGAATCGATCGGAGAATCTTAAAGAAGAATGAGAGGAGGGGGGAAGGCGGAGGGAGGGAGGGAGAAGAGATCAGAGGAAGGGCACTCCTTTCATTTCTCTTTCTCTTTCCTCTGTCGTCACTTTCTCGCTCTTTTTCTCCCTTTCTCTCTTTCTTTTCGTGATTACGTTAAACATACCTTTATTAGGGATTTGCAAGGAAGGGGACGGGTCGGTATTTGTTGTTTGTTTCCGATTTAATACACCTCTTTTCCCTTTTCTTTTCTTTTTTCTCTTTATACTTGTTCTAGTTTACTTTTATAATGTAAAAAAAAAAAAAAAAATGCAAAAAAAAAAAAACCTCAATTGGTCACATTGTGCATGTTTGGTACCTAATGTCATTTTTGTTACAAGTATAGTACCTCAAATGGTCATTCAGGGGCGGATCTATGAAGGAACTAGCGGGGGCGACAGCCCCCACTGAATTTCCAATATATATATATATATATATATATATATATATATATATATATATACATATATATTTATTGTTGAAAAGCGACATATATTCTAACTTTGCCTTGCTGGTAAGGCTTGGTTTGTTTCTTTTTTTTTTTTTTCTAAACAAATGGTCAGGGTTCAAAACCACGCTGGTACATGTTTTCTCTCTTTTCTCATTCATTAGGCAACCCTTTGAACAACCTTGTCTAGTACTCCCTCTGGTCCAAATTAACTGTCGCATTTGATCAATCACATGTAACTTTGACCAATAATTTAAATAAAAAATAATGATTCTAATAAAAATCTAAAATTTGTCATTGTACTATAATTAACAGTGTTCTAAAAATCGGACTAGGCGGCCTCTTCCGCCCCGATTTCATTCAAATCGGTGATATTAGGCGTCAGGCGGTGGCTCGGCGGGCTTGGCGGTGACTAGGTGGCCTCGGCGGCAACTAGACGGTCCAGGCGGTCGTGGCGGCTAGGCGGTGACCGACGAGTTTAAAGAAGCCTGAAGGGGCGTGTGCAGGAAGGAGAGAGATGTGAAAGAAAAGAACGAAGGATTTGGGCATGGAGGGGAGGGGAGAGAAAAGGAGATCTGTCGCCATGGTGTTGGAATTGCCGGATCTGGTGCAGAGACGAGGAAGAGGCGTTTTTTTTTTTTTTTTAATTCTAGGAAGAGGCGTTTTGGGGAGTGTAGCAGGCGACGTTTGGGCGTTGTTAATGTTGGAAATTGAAAAATGAGTTGCTGCCTTGCTCTAAGAACGTGAAAGGTTGGGTTTTAAACTTTTAATTTGAGGAATTAATATAGTGGGGTGCATATGCATAGTTACGTACTGAAAATAGGTATACTCACATGTACAAAAAGATATGAAATCTACTTTTTCTTTTAGATTTTAGTAATTTAAAAGATATTTTTTGGAAAGTGAATATATTTTGTTTAGTCTTTTAAATAATATATAAGATAAATAATTATTTTATTTATAACTTCTCGGCCCCGCCTAGTCCCCTAGGCGCTAGGCTCGGCTCCGCCGCCTAGCATCCGCCTAGCGATTTTTAGAACACTGATAATTAATAATACTTTTGATAACAATTTTTAGATTTTTATTAGGATAATTATTTTTGGTTTAAATTTATTGGTCAAACTTACATCTGTTTGATCAAAAGTGACAGTTATTTTGGACCAGAGGGAGTATAAATGAGTTTCAACTACTGAATTAGTTTTGTTTTTTTTTTTTCTAAAAAGAACTAAAGTTAAATTAAATTATGTATTTTTTTAAGAATAAAATTAAGGAAGTTCTAACTATGGTATATAATTAAATAAAGTACACAATAACAACTGAATTACAAAAATGTGAAAAAATCGTTCATTTCAACTAAATAATTGATTTCATGAATATACATACATAATCATAATAATAATTTAAAAAAAAAAAAATACGAAATAGCACATTTGTTTGCAAATTGAATGACATTTTTTGTTCTAAAACAAATGACATTTTGATTTTTTTTTTTCTAAAAAAACTCTATCCCTAGTTTTACAATTATATTTCATAGTTTATTATATTTGAATAATGTCACAATGTATTTTTTTTTTACCCCCACTAATCATTATTCCTGGATCCGCCACTATGGTCATTTTGTGCACTGGCGGTCATTAATGCTAACTCCATCCATTTTTTTCCGTTAAGTTGTCATGTGCATGGCACATGATTAATATTATAAGGGTAAAACTGAAAATTCACGTGAAAAACTATACCTACCCCTTCTTCCCTAATATCTTTATCTGCAAATTCCACCAGACCTTAATTCCTTCTCTCAAAACTCGAATCAAACAAGTTATAATCTCCTAATCAATAACCATATATCTAAATTTAAAATTTCAAGATAAATAAAAATCCATCACGTATTATTAGAAGCTGAAATAAAGCAATCAGTTGAAACACCGACAAACATCCACCGGCGATGATGAAGATTTCGTAAATTGGGGCTAATTTTCGAGTTCCGAGCTCGCAAATTGCCACTACGGGAGGGTGGGCAAGTCAGATGCATAAATGGATTTTTGTCTCATGAAAGCGGTCTTGGGATTGGAGTATGTAAATTGGGTGTTCTCGGAATTTTCATTTGAGAGAGATAAACTGGGTTGTGTACACTATAATCGGTTCAGAAAGTGGAGTCAGTGGATTGACGGGAAAGATATCGGTGTGGACCTGGGTTGAGACGCGTGTGGGGGTCGAGAAAATTGCAGATCTGATGAAAATTTAACCAGATCTGATAGAGAGAGAAGGGAGATGTTGGAGGCTTTATACTGATGATTAAGGTCGCCATCGGTAAGGAAGTGGAGCTAGTGGATCGAGGCCGGAAGGTCGGACGGAGGACTGCTGGATACGGTTGTCCAGATCTAGACCGATCTGACAAAGGGGGAGGAGGTAAGTAGGTTGGACGAGGGGGGGCGTGTCCAGGGGTGGCCGGAGAATGTTGGCAGGAGGATTTCCCGGCGACGTTGACCGGAGTAATCAGCCGGCTGTAAAAGAGAGAGAGAGATTGAGAGTTGAGAGAGAGTGTATATTTAATGGGTGTAGTATAGAGTATGGCCATTGAAGATGAAGTACGTGGGAAGAAGATGAAAGGAGAAAGAGTGGGGAGAATTTTTACTTTTCACATAAATTCCTATAATACCCCTCAATAGATGGCACACGACTAAGCACATGGGTATTTAACGTTCAAATATTGGCGGTGTTAGCCATAATGACTTTGGCAGCACAAAATGACCATTTGAGGTACTATACATGCAACAAAAATGACATTAGGTACCAAACCTACACAAAGTGACCAATTGAGACACTTTTTTTGCATTTTTTTCTTAAAAAAAATATCCTCAACTTTTCAAACAAACATATAATCAAATATAGTATAAAATAAAGAATAGAAAATACTACCTCCGTCCTAGCTTAATGTGCACAGTTACGGTTCATTTGGTCAACTCAATCGAACTTTGACAATAATTTCATGAAAATCCAGATATTTTTATGCAATTCCAAAATTGTTATTGTTTCACCATTGGGAATAGTATCAATAACTTTTTTTAGTATCAATAACTTTTTTTAAAATTGCATAGAAATATCTGGTTTTTCATAATATTATGGTCAAAGTTCCATTGAGCAGAGAAAAAAAGTCAAATTGTGCATACTGAGCTGAGGCGGAGCCGTTGTGGGGAATCTAGACCCCTTGAATTTTTCTTTTCAGGGGGGTCAACATATTAAATTCAAAAATTAAAAACGGTAAATTTATACAAATTACGAAATTCAGGGGGGGGGGTCTAAGTATTCTCCTCAAAGAGCCTAGATCCGCCACGTAGCATCATTTTTAGAAATATATCAGCGTAGTCGCCTTTGCAGATAAAATCAAATAAAATGATCAATTACATTGGAGATGGGCATAAGGGTAGCCCGGTCCTGTTCGGCCCTTGTTTGATCAAACCCGCGGGTAAACGAGCTTAAACCCGCCCATGATGTCTAAGCACGCGGGCTAAACCCAGTCCGGCCCTCTTGCATGTCCCGAGCCCGACCCGCACTTAAACCCTTAGGTTTTACCCAATGTGGTTTAACGGGTTTTATTTTTAGTTTTTTTTTTTAAAAAAAATATATGAGAAAATACAGAAAAATACAAAAAGTAAATTAATTAAATACATTATAATTTAATTTATAGTTTAATAAAAATATAAATAGCGTAATAATATTAGAATATTGTTAAAGAAAATTAAAAATGTGAAATAAGTATAGAATTTTAATGAATAAAATTGTTAAAATAATATATTAAACATACTCCATTTAATGAATAAAATTATTAAAACATTATTTTTTTGTCAAACACACAATATATATAAAATAAAACATTAAAAATAAAAATTATTAAAACATTATATATACTCCATTTCAATAGTGAAATAAAGGTATTTTGGACAGAAATTCAAAAACAAATTAAAAAAAGTTTTCTGGCGGGCCAAATGGGTTTTTCAAACCCGTGGGCTAAGCCAGGTCCGTTTTTAAATAGTGAGGTCCGTTCCGTCCGCTTAATACAAGGGCCAAGAGCTGGGTTGTCCGCAAGCTCACGAGTATGGGCTTGGCAGGTCACGGGCCGACGGGCCGTCTGCGAGTTCAAGCCCGAAACTAAAAACGTAAGGTGAAAAAATATTATATATATATACAAAATACTTTTACATCTTAAAAATTTTTTACTTTGATTTTATAATCAACTTAATTAAATTAGGATAAGTGTATGTATGAATGCATAATAAGTATCATCAAATTATAAAATTGTGATCGAAACAACTACTTCTTCCGTCACGGTTTAAGGTTTTTAGTTTGATTTTATACGCTTATAAAGAAACCATGGCAAATTTGAGTCAATAATTGATAGGCTTAGTCGCACACCGACAAAATTAGACCTAAACTCGACCACTAATAATGTAATTAGGGTAAGTCAGGGTCGATCCACGAAGAACAATGATTTATTTACGAACAGTCACTTGAGCAGATTGGGGGTTTAATTGAGATTTTAATTAATTCCTAAGACGGGAAAAATAAACTATATTGATTAAAACAATGATTAAAAAGCACTTCAGATTGATCACTATCCCCGTCCTCTATTTCAATTTCATCGGTACTTCTTTTTCTCCGTTAATCCTATTCACTTGATCACGAGATGTTTTCCAATCTCTGTCTCTTCTTACTGTTTAGTTTATAGCAGTGGCACACTCACTATAAACCCTAATTAAAATTAAACCTAGACTGGCACAGAAAAGATTTAAAGATTAATTAATTCAATTTAAGAGACTAAGATCAAGAACGCTTTCTATGATTATTTCACACAGATAATCGCTAAATTTTGCCTACTTCCCGAATTGCTATGGCACATACACAATTCGTGAAGATGCTACGGTGAAAACCCTAATTCTGGCATAGAACAGAGAATTCTAGCATAGATTAATAAAAAGAACTAATGGATTGGCCAAATCCACAAACCCTAGTTATAAATCTAAAATCAAAACAAGCAAAACTATGAATAGATTAACAAAAGAAAAAGAAAGTTACCTCAATTAAAACTAGATTAGGTTCAAGATCACAATCCAAAGCTATAGAGTTTAGTTCTCCATTAAAGGGTTACAAAGTTCCAGAGAGAAAAGAGTACGTAGCATTCTCCAAGTCAAAAGAATGAATAAAATTTAAAATAGAATCCCTAATCTAATCATATCCCTACTAATTAAAAGACTAAGGAATAAAAATAAAAGAAAAACAATACTAAATAAAATAAAAATAAAAATAGGTAAAATTAAACTCATCTCCAGCCGCCAGTCTGCCGAATCCGGAAGTCAACAGGCCAATTTCCACACTTTCCGTTTTAGTCCCTGGAGTCTTCACCATTTCCAGTTCAGCCCTCAAACTTTCAGTAATCGCAGAACAGTACCTCAACTTCCAGAAATTGCAGTTTGGTCTTATACTCCTCCGCTCCGGTTGACTTTGACTTGATCCTCGAGACATGACTTTGAAGCTCACCAAAATTACATCCGGAAAAATAAATAAATAAAAACGACTATTCTACTCCGGATTACAATAAAACCCAAATGATAGAGTAATGCCCCAAATACATCAAATCTAGTCTAAGTACATCAAATGAATGAAAATACATGGCAATATTAGGGAAATAAATGGTACATAATCCGCCACATCAAATTCCCCCACGCTTATACCGTTACTCGTCCCTGAGTAACATCCTAACCCCACTCTAAACTCCGGTCTATCAGCGTAGCATAGGAAAAAATGACCCCTAGTCTCCTCTAACCTCCTCAGTCAAAAGTCAACAAACACAAACAACTCGGAGTATAAGAAACTCCGTCCCCATATCACTCCAGAAAATCAAGTATAAATCAATGGCCTTAGCCCGATACAAACTCCCATAATAAAATAGTATCCGGACTAAAGCTCACACATAAAAGCCTAGGGGAACTAAAATATCCTAAATTTCCCCCACGCTTATCTCTCACTACTATCCCCCTCGTAAAAATAAAGTTTATGCCCGGAAAGTGATCCCGAACCAAACTTACCTCGTGAAAGCACCAACACCCCCTTATTACTCCAAGAAAGAACGAGGGTTTCTATCCTAATCACCTCTAACCGTGCCTCCTACACCAAGTATGGCAATCCTAACCCGATACTCCAAACCTCCCTTATGTCAACACTCCGGTGAATATAAGATATAATCAACTCAATACCTCACCTTTTGCCTAAGCGCCCTTTCGGGTTTTCACTTAGCCTCTCTATTTTTTTTCATTTCATCATTTTTTTTTTGAAATATACGTACTATACACAATACAAATACAAACCCTCCCCCACGCTTAAACTACACAGTGTCCTCAATGTGTGTGAAACAGTAAAAATATAGGACAGTAAAAGCGTAAGGAAAAGGTGTACTCTCTCTACTACTTTCTCCAACCTTATTCCTTCCCGTATTTCCTAACAAGAAATTATCGCCAAACAATTCACAATTTCACCCACACTATCAACGCTCACAATCACTCACCAACAAAAAAATAAAATAATAATCAACGATAATATCAACACCACAATTGCACCACAATAACCACTTTCCACAACAAAATACCAATTATCCTACAATTTGAAGTCGAGAGAAAAAATGTAATTTGTTACCTCTAAAGAACCCAACAATGCTCCAAGATAATCCTTGTCCCTCCAAGAGTGCTCCAACAGATAGCAATTCAAAAAGCCCCAAAATTTGATAAATTAGGGTTCTTGAGTTTCTTAGTTAAATTCGAAATTGATGGTCTAGGAAGCTTGGATAAGTCGGATTTATGTTAGAGGGAGTGATTTAAGGTGAATGGGTGGAGGAATTGGAAGCATTTGTGATGAATTTGGGTTTAGTGTTTAGAGAGAGAAAGTGGGTGAAGAAGGTGAAATCAGGTGAATTGAGGGAGGATATGGGATTAGGGAGGAAGGAGATGAGGAAGGGAGTTGATTGCAATGGAGGGGGTGGCGGAATTGTTGGCGGGTGGTGGTGTTTTTATGGAAGGATGGTTTGACTGTGAAGATGGAGAGAGGGATAGAGGTCGACTGTTTTTAATAGAGGAGGAGGGTTCGCGGTGGTGAGATGGTGGTAGAGGAGAGTGGTGTGGCGGCTACAATGGAGGTGAGGAGAAAAGAGAGGCCGACGGGCTGGGAGAGAATGGAGAAGAGAGCGGGTGATAGAGAGAGAGAGAGAGAGACGAGCTGAGTTAGGTTTTTTTTTTTTTTTTTTTTTTTTCGGGCAAGGAGTTTTGGTATTTGAGGTGTGGGCACGACCTCCTTGTTCGTGCAGCCAATTTTGGTGAGATTAACTCTAGAAGGAGCACAACTCGCCCCCACAGGCACAAGTTGTGCAAGGTTGAACCAAGGTGTGCGCACAACCTCCTTAATCGTGCAGCAAATTGATGATAAAACTGGGCACAAGTTGTGCAATGCCTGTTGCTCCTTTTTTTTTTTTTTTTTTTTTTTTAAGTCTAGCTCAGATGCCCTCCAGCCATGATTTCCTCATTAGTGCACACTCCATCCCGTTTGAGCTCGAATTGTCTGCATAAATCCCTTCATCTTTTTGTTCATCGTGCTCAAACCTCCATGTTTCTCCATCGGACCACTAGCCATCATCAATTCTTCCTCACCTCCAAATCTATGTTTTCGGTGCTCAGAAGATTTTTCACCTTTCTGGTCCATGTTTTACCGTCGGGATCTCCAAACCAATCTTACATCATCAATCCCACTACAAACCTTGGACACATCATCTACCTTTGGCTCTACTACATCCATAAAACACAAACCACGGATATATTTAGGGTTTTTCTTGGAGTCAAAAATATTAAACTCCATTAAATCCCCATCAAACTCCATAGTTAATGAACCATTCGACACATCTAACTTAGTATGAGCCGTAGACATAAATGGCCTCCCCAACAGAATGGGAGCCTTAGGATCCGTATCCATCTCCAAAACATAAAAATCAGCAGGAAAAATGAACTTACCAACCCGGACAAGCACATCCTCAACCTTCCCCTTAGGGTATGCATTTGACCTATCTGCCAACTGAATAACCACCCTAGTATTCTGTAGAGGTCCCAACTTGATCTTTTCAAACAATGCATAAGGCATGACATTGATTGAAGCACCCAAGTCAAGCATAGCCATGTGCTCAGAATCATCACCCAAAGACACAGGAATCACAAACATAGCCGGATCACTGCACTTCTTGGGCATCTTCTTATGATAGACTGCAGACACATGCTCTTTCATCTTCACCTTTTTCTGTCTCCTTGCCTTCTGATCCCTCTTCAATGTACATAACTCCTTCAAGAATTTAGCATATCTCGGGACAGTTTGCAAAAGATCCAAAAATGGGATGTTTACCCCAAGCCTCTTGAAAGTGTCATATATAGCCTTGTCAGGCTCCGGTTTGCGATGCTCTCTTAGGCCTCAGGAAATGGAACATCCGGCTCATAAACTGGTGGTTTTGGTGTAGCTTTCTTCTCCTCCTCCGGGGTCTTCTCCTCGGGTACAACCTGCTCAACCTCAATCAGTGGCTCCTCCGGTACAACTTCCTTCCCAATCTAATTACCACTGCGCAAAGTCATGGCACATGCACTCTGCTTAGGGTTCAGTTCTATTCTAGACTGTACCTTCGCTGCCTCATTAGCCTCTAATCTCCCAACCGCATCAGCTATTTGCCCCATTTGTCTCTCCAGATTACCAATACTCGCATCGGTCTTTTGTTGATACTGCTGGAAATTACCATTCATCATGCTCACCGATTGTGCTAAGGAATGAAGCAGATCATCCGTAGACTGTCTCGGAGGATTACTTTGATACTGCTGCTGCTGCTGGTACGGTGGTCCGTACTGATTATACTGACTAGTGGGATACTGTTGACTCTGTGGTGGACCCATCAATAATTGTTTCATCATCCCTTTAAGGTCCTCTACATCTGTCTCAAGCCTACTTGGCACACCACCACTCGATCCCACAACACTAACCTGTCTGAAACTCGATCTCCGGACATGTGTCCGAGTGCTCTTAGCCAACTCATCAATTATCTCATTAGCCTCCTCAGTCGTCTTGTTGAGTATACTGTCCCCCACAACAAGAATCCACCAACCGCTTATCCATGACTGTCAACCCTCCATAGAAATATACTATCAGCTGATCATCATCAAACCCATGATACGGGCAACTCCTGCACAACTTATGGAACATGTTATAATACTCGTATAGAGTCTCATCTACCTTCTGCTCCATGTTGCTAATATCCCGCTTCATCACATTGATTTGATCGGGAGGGAAAAACTCATCAAGAAACACCTCCTTCATCTGCTGCCATGTGGTAACGCTGTTTGGCGGCAGATGGTAATACCATGTACTAGCATCATCTTTCAAAGTGAAAGAAAATGCTCTGAGTAACAAGTTCTCTAAAGGAAGTGTAACCGGCTTCATGCTTTGACATATCTGCACAAACTGGGACACATGCTGATTCGGATTCTCTCCAGGCATCCCAGTGAATTGTGGTAACTGGCTCAACAGCCCCGGCTTCAACTCAAAAGTCACTCCGGCAGGTAAGACAGGGAATTGGACGGCATTTGGTTGCTCATTCCAATTCGGGGTAGTCCTTTGCCTCAATGTCTGATCTGCCATTTGTTATCTAACTTAAGAATTCCAAGCAGATTGTCAATAGAACGGGTGTGGACCATAAAAGGTGCCACACTAAAACAGAAATAAATAAATAAAAACAAAAAGGAACTAAATAACTAAACTAACTAAAAATAAATACAAATAAAATAAAAAGAAAAGACAAGAACAAGAATTAAAATAAGAACGTAAACAAATAAACACCGTTCCCCGGCAGCGGCACCAAAATTTGATAGGCTTAGTCGCACACCTACAAAATTAGACCTAAACTCGGCCACTAATAATGTAATTAGGGTAAGTCAGGGTCGATCCACGAAGAACAATGATTTATTTACGAACAGTCACTTGAGCAGATTGGGGGTTTAATTGAGATTTTAATTAATTCCTAAGACGGGAAAAATAAACTATATTGATTAAAACAATGATTAAAAAGCACTTCAGAATGATCACTATCCCCGTCCTCTATTTCAATTTCATCGGTACTTCTTTTTCTCCGTTAATCCTATTCACTTGATCACGAGATGTTTTTCAATCTCTGTCTCTTCTTACTGTTTAGTTTATAGCAGTGGCACACTCACTATAAACCCTAATTAAATTAAACCTAGACTGGCACAAAAAAGATTTAAAGATTAATTGATTCAATTTAAGAGACTAAGATCAAGAACGCTTTCTATGATTATTTCACACAGATAATTGCTAAATTTTGCCTACTTCCCGAATTGCTATGACACATACACAATTCGTGAAGATGCTTCGTTGAAAACCCTAATTCTGGCACAGAACAGAGAATTCTAGCATAGATCAATAAAAAGAACTAATGGATTGGCCAAATCCACAAACCCTAGTTATAAATCTAAAATCAGAACAAGCAAAACTATGAATAGATTAACGAAAGAAAAAGAAAGTTACCTAAATTAAAACTAGATTAGGTTCAAGATCACAATCCAAAGCTATAGAGTTTAGTTCTCCATTAAAGGGTTACAAAGTTCCAGAGAGAAAAGAGTACGTAGCATTCTCCAAGTCAAAAGAATGAATAGAATTTAAAATAGAATCCCTAATCTAATCATATCCCTACTAATTAAAAGACTAAGGAATAAAAATAAAAGAAAAACAATACTAAATAAAATAAAAAGAAAAATAGGTAAAATTAAACTCATCTCCAGCCGCCAGTCTGCCGAATCCGGAAGTCAACAGGCCAATTTCCACATTTTCCGTTTTAGTCCCTGGAGTCTTCACCATTTCCAGCCCTCAAACTTTCAGTAATCGCAGAATAGTACCTCAACTTCCAGAAATTGCAGTTTGGTCTTATAATCCTCCGCTCCGGTTGACTTTGACTTTGACTTGATCCTCGAGACATGACTTTGAAGCTCACCAAAAATTACATCCGGAAAAATAAATAAATAAAAACGACTATTCTACTCTGGATTACAATAAAGCCCAAATGATAAAGTAATGCCCCAAATACATCAAATCTAGTCCAAGTACATCAAAATGAATGAAAATACATGGCAATATTAGGGAAATAAATGGTACATAATCCGCCACATCAATAATAGTAATGTGTGAATGATAAAATTGTCCATCATAAAGCAAGTTGGTGAAAAGTAGATGGGTGAAAATTAAATGGGTGAGTGATGATTTTTTTGTAATATATGAGCTTTATGAGGATAAGATTGTCCAAAACACTATTTATACTTTGTCATTTAAGGAATAAAGCAACTAAGAACTTTAAACTGGAACATACCAAAAAAGAAAGTAAAAACCTTAAACTGAGACGAAGGGAGTACAAAAATACTATCGCATCACTACAAGAAAAATGACTTTTACTGGCATCGATATAGGTGACATTAAGCTAAAAATGCCACAATATGCATATTTATTGGTGGTTAGAAATTAGTGGCATTGGAGAATTTAGATTTAGTGGCATTGTGAATTGTCATTATATCATCATTAATGCCACTAATACCCTTAGTGACATCGATAGAAATGGCATTAGGCTAATGCCACCGCCGGCTAAAAAATGCCGCTTAATTGCAATTAAGTGGTATATTTGAATGCCGCTAAAGGCCATATTTTTTGTAGTGCATTTTTTTACGTTACAAATTAAATGACTTAACTAACTAGGAGAAGATGAAGTATTAAAAAAAAACTTAAAAATAGGAAAATATATAATTGAAGAAAAATATTCTGTTTAAATTTGTGATTTCTATAGTTTTTTTTTTTTGAAGCAATTGTGTGATTTCTATAGTTAGTTTTATGACTTTATAGCAAGTACATGTAAAAATAGGAGAGATATAGCTAAAATAAAAGTGGAGAAAAGTAAAGTAAAAATATTAAAAGAGCCATAATGCTCGTGAACATCATACAACGTACAATTAACCTTCTTAATATATATATATATATATATATATAAAAAAAAAGGAAATACTAGTGCTTATTAATAACGGAAATAGACATGGGTTGGACCCAAGATTATGGATAATGATATATATAGAAAAAAATTATTGTAATTCGTTGATTGTAATAAATCTTTAAAGACCCCACTGTTAAAAACTCATCCAACGAATTATAGAGTTTCACTATGAGTTTTCAATTTTTGTATAATTATCCCAAGATTATATGAATTTGTGTAATCAATTTTAATGTTTCTTCAAGAAACCTTCGGCAATCTTTATATACTCTCATACCCACTTCCAGATTTCTGTTCTTTATGTTGGTCCCAGAGGGGCAACAAGGGTATGAAAATGCTAGGGGGGGGGTGAATAGCGTTTTAAAATTCTTTCAAACCCTTTTTTGCAAATCAATGGCTTATTGTGAATACCCCTTTCCGATGAAGCGACGCATGGGAAGTATCTTGTGATTATTTTTATTTACAAAGGGAATATTCTTAACGACATTAAAATTATGAGAGTCGCCACGCCGTTTTAATTATAGCCAAAACATTGAAAAAAGCATCTTTAGTGGGTTCGGGGGTCAAATTACAACAAGAGAAGAATA